>VUQS01066686.1:0-11261 GCA_015108495.1 Heterochromis multidens | reverse complement strand
GGTGGTGTTGGCAACATCTGACCGATCTGAAAGGGGCATTTAACGGGTCATATGACTTTTCTTCCACAAAAAAAAAAAAAAAAAAAAAAAAACAAAAAAAAAAACAAACCCAAAAAAAAAAAAAAAATCACCAACGTCAAGAACACAGCAACATCAACCACAGATAACATAACAAAATTTATATATAAAAAAAAGATGAATCTGATGAAGGAGAAAACCTAAGTTCTCATTTAAGCCAGAATATTTATTGGCCTGTAACTTATAAATTCAAATGTGGTCAGTTCCATTGGGTAATTAACATTACCTGTGCATATGGCATATTGTGTTCTGCTAACCTGTTCTGCAAATGTCTTTTTGTTCTACCAGTGTAAAAACCTTTGCAACTGGGGCCCTCTAACCTATAGATGATGAATGAGGTTTTACAGTCAATAAAATGATTTATATCAAACTCCTTTTAAAAAATGGAATCAATAAATGTCTTAGTCTGTACTACGTTTGAGCAATGACTGCAATGATTACAATCTGTTTCACTCCCTGATGAAGGCTTATGTGTTGAAAGGCATCAGAGTTTTTTTTAGGTTAAACATAATCATGCCATGAGAATAAAGGCATTTTAAATTTTATTTGAAAAGAGAGTGCCTTGGAGTGTTTTGATATATTTACACAATTCAAAAAATTAAAGATGAATTTTTTCATTGTAATAATATTGACTAATTGTAAAATTATTGTAGTGTGATATTTTTTTATTTGGTGAGTGACATTACACATTACAGTCTCACGTAACCTCAAGAGCAGAAACAAAACATTTGCAGTTGAGCTAAGTGTTCTTATCAACATATGAAACGACCTCTTCACAGTTAGTATATGTGTGAGGGGGGTTATCAAACATCATAAATAAACCACTGTTTTCTTTGTGCAGTACATTTTAAATAAATTACATCTGCACCAAGATTATCTGAGTGAACACAGAGAATGTGAGGCCCACTGATCAAACAGGGCAGAAACAGCAGTGAGAAAGTCATCTGAAGGTAGACGTGCCCCACTGCTCTGTTTCTATTTAATTTCTGATTATCACACAGATATGCGGTGCGATCATTACAGAGCGATGCCAAATGCCTATCATCTGTTTGCTCAGGGCTCCTCTCCTTGGCAAAGCAATCACTGATGAATATTTAAAGCTCTCACTAACAGAAATAGATTGTCAGGGTTGGATGAGGTGTCTGTTCAGTTTTCATCATCCTGTTTCGATGGCCACTCAAGGACTCTCAAAATCTCATCAAAGTACAGCAGCTTGACATGCTGTTCTGAGGCCAGGGCTAACAGGAAACAATTATTTTTCACAGCAATAGAGCTATAACACGCTGAACAACATAATCAACAAGTCTGTGTGGACAGAGAAGTAGCCCACAAACTCTCTCTATAAAATATGACATTTTAATTCAACAAGAAACAACCACCATGGAAGCTTTTAACAAATTAGTGAGTTTGGAAAGGTTTTTCTTACATTGTGCACCCTCAAACTTTCCCAGAGAGTAAACATAAACATCTGTCAAACTGACCCAAATTTCATGCCAAGTATCATTACTGATGATGAGAGTCTCTGGTTACAACCTAGCAGTTTCTCAGTTAGAATCCAGTTTCCAAGCCTGAAGACAGCATGTTGGGTAAGGAGCAAGACCCCTAAAGGGGGTTAGGCACTGTCAATTCATTCTCCATTTGTCAGAGTGGAAACATGAAATTCTACTGTCATTTTCTGAAGCACCTGAGGAGGAACATGAACTGTGCCATGAAGAGCCCAGTGAAAAAGCAGAAAATGTTTTGGCCACACCAACACAATATTTCTTCAGCACTTGATGATTCTCCAGATTTGCTTCTTTGCTTCCATTTCGTGGAACAGAAAATGAAGAAAAAGAGTTGCCATTTTGACTAAATGGAGGAGATCTAGCAAACACAGAGACACAAATACAAGGGACAACACAAATTTAACAGAGTGATCTAAATTAGCAGCCATGTTAAAAATGGTCCAGAGGTGCACAAGAAGATTATCTTAAACAAAAGCCAAAATTAATTATGTAGGATTTTTGATTTTTAGAGGTCTCTTCCGTCATACTAGTGTTTCAGACAGCTAAACCAAGGTCTGTCTTAAATGAAAAAAGTGCAAATTAAAAAATAAAAGCTACTTAGATTAAAAAAAATCAAAATAGTCTAAAATATATTACAGTTTCAAAGGTTCTGTAAAAACAAACAAAAAAAAAAGAGGCAAAAACCAAACTCCCACATGGGGACAGTCTCCTGGATGACAGTCTTATGGTTTATGCCACCCACTCATTCTGCCTCCTCATGAAGACTTCAAAGCAAGATCATTTGCTCTTTGCATGTAGTATCAGTGGCTCACAGCTCCAGCACCAAAAGGACAGCTTATGCATGCCTGAGAGACACCAGCGGCTTTGACTGCTTTAGTTTCTCCAGGGACACCTTGAGACTGTCTCCAAAAATTCATAGTTATACTGCCAAAAATTTATAGCAGGTACAAAAAAAAAGGAACAGGCTTGATCTGAGACATGGAAAGAGTTATTGATTCTCATGTGCCGAGGCAGCCTGAGGTGGACGGTGACAGGATTGATAACAGACAGGACTTCAAAAGGGCCCTTTTTGGTTGACAACCAGACTTCCTGACCTCGTGAGTACTCCAGCGCAGGAAGGCGATGATGGTCGGCATGTTGCTTTTTTTGGGCTTCAGTCTTGAGGTGAGCAGACTGGATTGCTCTCTAGAAGCACCGACAGCAATGGAGGTGATGCTGGACCGACGGGACATTGAGTTTGGCCTGCTGGGAAGGAAAAAGTGGAGGCTGGTACCCCAGGCTGGCCTCGAAGGGGGACAGGCCAGTGTCTGTTGAGGTTAAAGAGTTGTGGGCATATTCTACCCATGCAAGGTGGGAGCTTCAGGTGGACTGATTACACAACGCAGGGCTGTCACAAGCTCTTGATTAAGCCACTCCATTAGTCTGGCGATGAAAGCCTGACAACAAGCTGACTTGGGCACCTATGGCAGAGCAGAATTCTTTCCATACCCGTGAAATGAACTGGGGTCCTCTGTCTGAGACAATGTTCTGAGGTATACCGTGCAGCCGAAAAACATGATTAGTCAGAAACTGGGCAGTTTCGAGGACCATGGGAAGCTTCGGCAGGGCGATGAGGTGGGTAGCCTTAGAAAAACGATCAATAACAGTTAGTATTGTAGTGTTTCCTGACGAGATAGGCAGGCCAGTGATGAAGTCCAGAGAGATCTGGGACCAAGGCCGTCCAGGGACTGGAAGAGGTTGTAATAATCCAGCTGGTGGTAGGTTGGAGGTCTTCTTTTGGGCACAGGTGGTACAAGCCCCAACATACTCTCTGACATCCGCTGCCATGGAAGGCCACCAGAACTGCCTCTGAAGAAAAGAGAGGGTCTGCTGGACCCCTGGGTGACAGTTAAATTTGGCTGTGTGTGCCCAGTGCAATACCTTAGAGCGGACGGACGATGGAACATACTGGCGATTTGGGGGACCACTTCCTGGATCAGGCTCACCTTGAAGTGCAGTGCGGATGAGCGAGTCAATTTCCCAGGAGAGGGCTCCAATTATGCAGGAGGCCGGAAGGATGGTTTCCTCGTTTGAGGAATCCGAGGCTACGAACTGGCATGAGAGTGCATTGGGTTTAGTATTAGTGAACCTGGACGATAAGCGATGGAGAAGTTAAAACGTGCAAAGAACAGGGACCACTGGGCCTGACGAGAATTCAGATGCATAGCAGTTCGGAGGTAAGCCAGGTTCTTGTGGTTGGTCCAAACCACAAACGGGTGCTCGGCTCCCTTAAGCCAGTCCCTCTACTCCTCCAGCGCTAGCTTAATGGCTAGCAGCTTTCAGTTCCCAGCATCATAATTGCGCTCTGTTGGTGATAAGTGACGACAGAAAACTGCACAAGGATGCATTTTGTCATCGTTTCTCTGTGAGTGGACAGCACCTACCCCTGAATCTGAAGCATCAACCTGGACGATAAAGGGAAGGCTAATCCAGGATGAGCGTGTCGAAAGCCTCTTCAGTCAGACTGGTTAGTGGCAACACAACTTTGCTGCAATTTTTAATGAAACGTCGATAGAAATTGGCAAACCCAAGGAAACTTGTTTACGGGATGTGGACACTGGCCATTTAACCACGGCCTGAATCTTGGCAGGATCTGCACAAATCTGACCTGCTTCAATCAGGTATCCAAGAAAAGCTACATGCTGCACATGAAATTCACACTTCTCCACTTTGAGAAACAATCGGTTTTCTAACAGTCTTTGGAGTACCTGTCGGATTCGTGTTCTTTAGTGGATTTTGAGAAGATGAGGATATCGTTGAGGTAGACGAAGACAAAGATGTTTAGAAAATCCCGGAGGACATCATTGACCAAGGCTTGGAAGACAGCTGGGGCGTTTGTTAGGCCAAAGGGTATAACCAGATATTCAAAGTTTCTTCCGCTCATCACTCTCCCGGATCCGGATGAGGTGGTATGCATTTCGGAGATCTAGTTTTGAGAAGATGTTTGCTCCCTGCAATAACTCAAAGGCAGAGGAGAGGAGAGGCAGCGGATACTGTTCTTTACAGTAATCTGATTTAAACCACGATAATCTATGCAAAAGCGGAGTGATTTTTCTTTCTTCTCTACAAAGAAAAAAACAGCTGCAAGTGGTGAAGAAGATGGACGGCTAATTCTGCTTGCAGTGAGTCATGGATGTATTTCTCCATGGCTTCTCTTTCAGGCTTAGACAGGCTATAGAGACAGAAAGGGAGTGGTGAGCCAGGGAGGAGGTCTATTTCGCAGTCACTGGGTCATTGTGATGGTAATGAGAGAGCCAGATCCTTACGGAAAACATCTGCAAGATCACTGCGATGTGTGATGCTGGAAAGGCGTTGGCCGTTTAGAGCTGAAAAAGGTAGAGGCTCGGGAAGAGCTGTCAGAGATATGCCTAACTGTTCAGCAAGATTCTTATCCAAAAAACTCTGCTCCCGAGTCAACTAATGCCTGGAGGTGAACAGAATCATTTTCAAAACAGACAGTGGCTGGAATCAACAATCAAGGAAAGGATGAATTTAACGTAATGCGACCCACCAGCGACGCTACTTCAGCCGACGGGCCCAGCCTTTTAGCTCACAGTTGTTTATGAAGTGTCCCATTTCATCACATTATAGGCACACACCAGCTACTGTCCTCTTGTTCCGCATAGGATAATTTACTGGAGTTAATTACAGCTTGTGCCCACTGCAGTGCTCTGCCTCTCATGAGATTGGTCATATACATGATTTTTATCATGTCTGAAGCATAGGTTCTGCGAAGCTGACAAAAAACCAACATACACAGGGTAAGGAAACCCAGAGCTTTATCCCAATCACCAGAGAAGGCTTCGGGTAAAGGCAGAGCTCCCTCAGGAGGCTCCAGGGAAGAAGGAGCAGGCGAAGCGGATGGAGCAGACAAAGCAGGGAGAGCGGGTGGAGCCACAGATACTGAAGAGATGCCAGGAGTGGTGTGCTATGCTGTGGAGAGAGGCTGAGAGTTGTCCAAAACAAAGTTGAAACATTCCACTGAGTACTGTTACCATTTGAAGGAGACAATCCTGATTAGTGGCAAGGCGACGAAGCACTACGTCATGCTGTCTAAGCAGTTGTTCCTGAGGGAGACAGGGTCCAAACCATGGTTAGTGTCAGCTGGGTCCATGGCTGGCCAGATCATTCTGTCATAAGTGAACAGAAAGATGGACCCACACAGTGAACACTGGAAGTTTTTGCAGGTTTATTTACAAGTTTGGGATTATAAAGCAGGTTAGCACAGGTAGAAATGTTTCCAGACGAGGGGGGAATGTGGTATTGTGGGCGGTCCGTGGGCGCTCACACACTCTCTGTATCTTAGGCTTACTGGTCTCTGGGTTCGCGAGGAGGTCTGCACAGAAATGAGTGTTAATCCAAGGCAAGATGAACAGACGGACAGAACAAACTAAGTCCTAACACGTACCTTGCTGATGCAACAATCTGGCAATGACTGAGTGTCTGCTTCACTCTTAAATTATTGTATTATTGTAGGGTCTTTACCTTACAATATCAAGCGCCTTGATGCCACTTTTGTTGTGATTTGGCGCTATATAAATAAAATTGAATTAAATAGTCTGCTTCCATAGCCACTGATGAGTTGCAGGTGAGTTGATTAACTGAATGCTGACAGGTGACTGACTGACCGGGAGGCGGGGAAACCAGGAAGGAGCCGCCTCAGGAAAAAGATAAACAACACACGGCCACAAAAACACACACACCGAAAAAGAGAGGTAGAGAGAGTGAGAAAGAAAAAAAAACAGGCAGAACAGCACAAGAGACTTTGGGGCCCATGACATTCTTCTGATGCCACCAAAAATCTGAAAAAGTGAACAGGTTTATTGCTGGTTTTTGAGGGTGGCTGGACCCAATGACTACACACAGCTCGATAATCCATCCATCCATCCATCCATCCATCCATTTTCTTCCACTAATCCGGGACCGGGTTGCGGGTGCAGCAGCCCAAGCAGAGAAGCCCAGAACTTCCTCCCCCCAGCCACATCTTCCAGCTTATCCAGGGGAACACTGGGGCGTTCCCAGGCCAGCCGATCGATATAATCTCTCCAGCATGTCCTGTGTCTGTCCCAGGGCCTCCTCCCGATTGGACATGCCTAGAACATCTCACCCAGGAGGCGCCCATCCTTCTGATGTGGAGGAGTACCAGCTCTACTCTGAGCCCCTCTCGAATGACTGTACTCCCCACCCACCTCCTGCAGGTGGTGAGCCTACAGGAGGGTGGGCCCATGTTGTCTCTTCGGGCTGCGCCTAGCCGGGTCCCATGGGCTAAGGCCCGACTACCAGATGCTCTCCCTCGAGCTCCCTCCCCAGGCCTGGCTCCATGGTGAGGCCACGGTAACCCTATCCCAGGCAGGGTACACTGGTCCCTTGTTGTTTTTGCTTCTCATAGGGATCGCTCTTCATCGAATGGCTAAAATGTAGTGTAGCATTGCTCTGCCTAATCTCTGTTGCCTCTAACTAAGTAGAATTGTGGTTGAGAATATTTGGAACAGATTCAGTAACATCATCATTGATGTCATCCTTGTTATAAAGCTGCTCATTTGAATTCTTCAGTTTTTTCCTCACTCTGCCCTGGTGAGAGGATGTCCATATTCATAGAGAGGGCCTTGGAGTTATGCAGCTATTACTAATTGGAACGTCCAATCTTGTGATGATTAGTGGATGTTCTGATCTCCCTACTGAGCCACAGAGATATGTACAATTAAAATGTTATACCGCTCTTTCTATTTTCTACTTTTCCAGTTGGCTCAGACAAGAATAAAGTCTGCACACACTGACTTCAAATAGAACTTTATTTAAACCACATCATGTTAATTGCAAATCTTAATGGTTTGGCTTTAACACAAAAAAATCACATTTATTTATATATCCACATTTCTTCTTTACTCTAACCGGTGCAGTATCTTATGTGGAAAGAACTGAGAATCACTGGAAAACATTGCTTGGGAGAGGATGTCTTGCTAAATTTGTTAAGCCTGCTGCCATCGTGACCTGACCACGAATAGGCGTAAATAGATAGATGTCTAGTCATCACAGTGACATTGCTAGGCAACAACAAAGGACTTCAGGAAGGTATTGCACCCAAGTCCAATCTTTCTATACAGATCAAACAAACAAGATGTAAAAGTGTTTACTAATGGGCTTAAAATGATCTGATAGGTGGATTTCAGTTGCCTTTAAACAGAGCAAGGTTTGGTCTTTCCTCTAATGCTACTCTGTACAGAGACAAGGAAGTGGTGTCAACCCCCACATGAGAAACTGGGATTTTTGTGGAGGGTCGCACCAATAGGCTGAACTCAATTCTGATCAATATAAATTTTATCTCTTTATAAGCTTAATGGTGTGGCCCTTCATAACGGTCCTAGTTTCTCATGTGACCACATGGAAAAATAAATTTCCCGCCCCTGTTCTAATAATACCTTAACAAGAGAACCTTAACGATCAGAAGATCCCCCGTTAGCAAGCACTTGGCAGTGGTGGGGAGGAATAACTCCCTTTAAATAGGAAGAGACCTCCAGCAGAACCAGGCTCAGTGAGAAGCAGGCATCTGGAATGAATGGGATGTGAATTTTGGTTAATAAAAAACAAGCTAATGCTGAACAAGATGAAATAGCAACCGCCTGTCTCTTCAAATTGCTCTTGGAAATCCTTGTGCATAGCTCTAAGTTTTCATATAGTTTAAACAGAAATGTCTCATAAAAATTCACTTCTCATACAGCTGTCATGAAGGCTGAAATTAGCTATCAACCATGTTAGCATTGCAGAAAATGCCCAATTTCTTCTGGTATAAAGTTGGTCCAGCCTAAAGTAACCATTCAAGGACTGGGTTGATATCATTTTTTAGCATCAGATTTTCCCATTTATGTCATGGTCCTGCTCTTTGACCTAGTGTTTTGAGTTTGTTCTTAGTCCTTAGTTAAGAGTTTTCTTATTTATGATGTCCTATGTTCTTGTAATTATGTTTTGAATTTTGTGCTGGAGTTTCTTGTAGGTTATATTTTAGTGCTTGTCTGTGTAGGTTCTCAGTCATCCAGGACATGGTAGTCTAAGAGTTTGAAAGAAGGCAACTGGACTCAAGTCTCTTTCTCTGTGTTTGATGTTTAGTTACTTCCTGTTTATTTTGCTAGTCTTGTCTCTGGTGCATTGTGTTTAGTTTTGCTTCCCCCTTTGTCTCATTAGTTTGATTCTATTCATCTGTGTCTTGTTTTCCCCCAGCTGTGTCCCCTCTCTCTAATTACCTCGTGTGTGTATTTAAGCCCTCAATTTTCCTCCATTCCTTGTGGCGTCATACTGTTTTGTTTTCCCGTGTGTTTCCTCCACGTCACTTTTCTCCAGCCTTATGGATTTTCTGCCTCAGCCTCAGCCTCAATAAAGGCTTGCTTTTGTTTATTTAAATCTGTCTTCCAAGTCCGCATTCTCCACTTCCACACTCCATAATCAATCAATCAATCAATTTATACAAATGACCTTTTCCAAGCGCACACTGACATACTATCTATCACTATTTCAGCCCACCATGTCTGTCCATCTCAAGACAGATGGACAAGTGCAAAGTGCAACCCTAACCCACTGGTAGTACTTAGAACTTTATATCCACTGATAGCTACACTGATGCAATTGCAGTATCTCAGTCACTTAGAACAAAGGCCATCCTTCAAGTTGTGAACGGACCTGCAGACTTAGCATACAAGCTGTGAAACAACTGCGAGAGAAATGATTGCATCAACTTGACAACATTGGTTTTTTTATCATTGCTTTTCAAGAAAGCTTGAGCAGCTTCTGTGTTGCTGCCCACTCTTAAGTTAAATGAGGTTAGCAGTGGATTACGCTGAGACCACTTATTTGTGTAATGTACTTTAATTTCCTCGGAAACCCTTCACCGTTGTCAGGAGACATTACTGCAAAATTGTCAATCTTCCTCTCTCTCCCTGTCTGTCTCTCAGCTGCAGTTGCTTGTGCTTGCTTTCCCCCTGTCAGGCTTTCTCCTTGGAGATTTGGTGAGACTGCAGGATGATCGTTACTTCAAGTGTATGTCTCAGCCTGTGAGAAATGATATGGGTAGAAATGAATGCTGCGACAGGGAGAGACTTTGATCTACTTAGGGAGTCATAATCTTGGCTGTAAGGTCCTGGCTCTGGCAAGTGACAGATTGTCAACTGCTAATCATGTCACTATGACAACATGATTGAAGAGCTTCCCTTCTCACCTTCAGCCAGTTGTCAGCATTACGCAGACAACATATTTTTTTCTGTTTTTCGAAACATCTGACTGAGAGACAAAGCAATGGATTCACAAAAGAACAGAAAGTTTGCCTGTCCTTTCTGTTGAGAAGCTTTATAGTGAGAATGTGTTGATGTGAAACCATTTAAACACCAGAACAGATGTAAACCGCAGGTGCACTGGCTCAGATACCCTCTCTCTAATAGATTCCTGTAATGCATGATCCTGTGTCTGCCAAAGCAAATGTCTGTATTTGCCAACACAACCATAAAATTATTTTGCGTAACTCCTGATCCAGAATCATTAGGTCATTTACACTGAGATGTTTGCTTTATTCAGAAAAAGTTGTCAAATCATCTGCAATTATACCCCTTACTCTGAGTTTGAAATGGCAGCATAAGTGTTCATTTCCTTTCACAGAATGGAGGATGACATGCATTATGATACTTGATAAACCACTGATGGTACTTCCCTTGTTGAAAATAAGTATAGACAATAATTTCCATATGGTTATAAAAATTCCAGGAGCAAGGAAAGCAGTGATGACCCTAAATAATGCCATCATTTGATGGCTAATGAAAATGTCACACTCATTCTCAATTTTTACCCAGCATTCACAGCCATAATCATTGTGAATAACAGCTTTAAATAATTTGAAGATGATCATTATTCCTATGCTGTGGATATGAAGTCAGACGCTTCTCAGCTGCAGGTTACTGAGGGCTTACACATTCAGGGCATATAAACGCAATCTCTTTTGGGTGGAAAAAAAAAACTCAGTGTAGTTTGCTCTTATTGTATGGGTATTTTGGGCTCTAACAATGCTTTAAAAGCCTTTTAAAAATTAAATCTACTATTGTGTACACTGGTGCTTGCAGTGCTATCTGTCTTTGCTGGAAAATTGCTGTATATCTTTGGATGTTCCTTCCACTTGTCGATCAGTGAAAAGATGTGGAGAGAAGCTTATAGTTAGGGCTGGGTCAGGTGACCCTGAATCCTCCCTTAGTTACCCTGCAATAGGCTTAGGCTGCTGGGGGTTTCCCATGATACACTGAGCGTTTCTCTTTTTCTCACCTCTGTTCACTCACCTTGTGTTTTTACACCTCTCTGCATTTAATGAGCTATTATTAATCTCTGGCTCTCTTCCACAGCATGTCTTTCTCCCCTCACCCCCAACCGGTCGCGGCGGATAGCTGCCCCTCCCTGAGCCTGGTTCCGCCGGAGGTTTCTTCCTGTTAAAAGGGAGTTTTTCCTTCCCACTGTTGCCAAGTGCTTGCTCATAGGGAGTCATTTGATTGTTGGGGTTTTTCTCTGTATTATTGTAGGGTTTTTACCTTACAATATAAAGCGCCTTGAGGCGACTTTTGTTGTGATTTGGCGCTATATAAATAAAATTGAATTGAATTGAATTGAATCATC
>VUQS01066684.1:0-18799 GCA_015108495.1 Heterochromis multidens | reverse complement strand
ACTCATGGTTAGTGGTTGGGTGAAGCCATTTATTATCAAACAATTGTGTTTGCCCTTTTTAAATCATAATGACAACAGAAACTATCCAAATGACCCTGATCAAAAGTTTACATACCCTAGTTCTTAATACTGTGTATTGCCTCCTTTAACATCAATGACAGCTTGAAGCCTTTTGTGGTAGTTGTAGATGAGACACATTTTCTCAGATGGTAAAGCTGCCCATTCTTCTTGGCAAAATGCCTCCAGTTCCTCTAAATGCTTGGGCTGTCTTGCATGAACTGCACGTTTGAGATCTCCCCAAAGTGGCTCAATGATATTGAGGTCAGGAGACTGAGATGGCCACTCCAGAACCTTCACTTTTTTCTGCTGTAGCCAGTGAAAGGTCGACTTGGCCTTGTGTTTTGGATCATTGTCGTGTTGGAAGTATGTCCCATGCACAGCTTCTGGGCTGATGAGTGCAAATTTTCCTCCAGTATTTTCTGATAACCTGCTCCATTCATCTTGCCATCAATTTTGACGAAGTTCCCTGTGCCTGCGTAGCTCACACATCCCCAAAACATCAGCGATCCACCTCCGTGTTTCACAGTAGGGATGGTGTACTTTTCAGGCCTTGTTGACTCCTCTCCACCCAAAACAATGGACAGTGCAAAAGAAAGGTGAAGAAGGATGTGCAGAGAGGGTGGACTGGGTGGAGTGTCAGGGGTGTTTTGTGGCAGAAGGATAGCAGCAAGAGTGAAAGGGAAGGTTTACAAGATGGTAGTGAGACCTGCTATCATGTATGGTTTGGAGACAGTGGTACTAACAAAAAGACAGGAGGCTGAGCTGGAGGTGGCAGAGCTGAAGATGTTAAGACTTTCATTGGGAGTGACCAGGATGGACAAGATAAGAAATGAGTACATCAGAGGGACAGCTCAGGTTTTGAGACGAAGTTAGAGAGGCAAGGCTGAGATGGTTTGGACATGTGCAGAGGAGGGATAGTGGATATACTGGATGAAAGGTGTTTAATACAGAGCTACCAAGCAGGAGGAAAAGAGGAAGACCACAGAGAAGATTCACAGATGTAGCAAAAGAGGACATGCAGGGGGTTGGTGTGACAGAGGAGGGCAGGGTGAGATGGAGGCAGGTGATCCACTGTGGCAACCCCTAAAGGCAGGATCATGGGCTATGTTGATAAAAGCCTGCAATCCAGAATGTAAAAGAATCTAAACAGGGAAAAATCTGTCAGGCTCAAAAAGGTTTTAATTGTTCAATTATATTTCTCATCATGCATCTAGTCTTCTCCTTCTCCATCTCATCTATTTCACATCTGACATGACTTACAGAGATAGACTTAAAAATAACATTGTCTTGGGAGAGTTCAGGGTGCTATGCGTCATGTGGTAATATTGCATTCTTAAGAAGATATAAAGGGGGTGGGAAAGAAGTGTGGGTGTTGTGAGTGCTTGTGAGGATTGTTGAGGAAAAGCTAAACTGCACTATTTAATGGGAGTTTTTACAGACTGCTGTCAACAGCTCTATAAGGGTGATACAGGTCACATGCTAATCCTACAATGCTGGGTGAGAAGAGACAGTTCCACACAGATGACATAAAATGGATAAGTCAGGAGTCAGGGCTCTTACAGGTTTATACCTTTTATTTCTGCTTTACTGAAGCACGTTAGACTTGAATATGAGTGTGCGAGCCAAAAT
This sequence comes from Heterochromis multidens, assembly GCA_015108495.1. Classification (NCBI taxonomy): domain Eukaryota; kingdom Metazoa; phylum Chordata; class Actinopteri; order Cichliformes; family Cichlidae; genus Heterochromis; species Heterochromis multidens. Next base: position 17,110 of record VUQS01066684.1, on the reverse strand, counting down.
ATACAACTTGATGCTCTGACTAACTCTAACTATTTTCATCAAAATAGAAAACTTGCCTGATACTGGACTTTAGTGGTTAACAGCTCAGAGACAGGCATCCATGTAAGCATAAAGACATATCAGTACATTTGCAGTGCTGAGGAGTAACTAGTTACCATTTATTGGAGTTACATAGATAAATTACAAACAAAATGAAACCCTAAAACTAATAGTGGGTGTGATGAGGGTTAAGGGCATCAGTATGGAGAAGGTAGTAGACATGCAACCATAGATAGTACTACGTATAACTGAAAAAGACTTCAGGACAGGGAGTAAAAGCAAAGACCAACCGACACCTGTTCGTTAGCTTTTGTTTTCATTAATAGTGTCCCAAGTTGGCATATCTAAGAAGTTAAAGGTTTAAGTTAAAGGTAGCAAAATTATTGATATTAACTAAAATGTTATGCCTGTTGTGTCAATCTTTTTTTTCAGCGTTTGTTGCATTATGTGTATTATTACTGTAAGTTTCTTAGGTTGTATTTCATGTAAGATGACCAAAGCTGTCTCACCAAGACTGAAATAAGTTGCTGGTACAGTACTGTACAAAAGTCTATTGCTTTTTATTTTGCTAGAAAATGGAAAATACGTGCAGTGATTTATTGAAACATTTGAAAACATAAATGAAAATGCAGTATGTAAGACAAAAACAGAGTCTGTACAATTCTAATGAGCTTGAAAATCAATATTTGGTAGACCACATTTATTCTTCAACACAGCCAGCACTCTATTAGGCAGCTTTCTTAGACTTTCTTCAGGCTTCTTGAAGGACATTCCAAAGCTCTTCTTTGGATGTTGGCTGCCTTTTTGTTCCATTCCCTGTCAAGATGATACTACTACCATACTACTTCAATAATGTCGAGGTCCAGGCTCTGGGGACGACAGTCCATGGCTGATAATCATATATTGTGTTTTTCTATCCAGGTATGCTTTTACTGCATTGGCAGTCTGTTTTGAATCATTGACAACCTGAAAAATTACGTTGTTGCCGATCAGATGCTTTACACATGGTATGTTAGATCAAAATCTGACTGAGCTTTTCTGCATTCATAACTCCATCAATTATCAGCCCCAAACCATGACAGAATTCCACCATGTTGTACAGATGGCCGTAGACACTCTCTACTGTACGTCTTTCCTGACCTCATCTGTACATATTGATTTGAACCAAAAATTTTAAATCTGATTCATTCATTCATAAGACATGTTGCCTCTGATTATCAGCTCAGTTCTTGTGTAATCTGACATAACTCAGCCTTTTCTTCCTATTCCCCTTCCTTAAGAATAGTTTTGTCACAGCCACCTTTCTATTGAGACAATTTCTAATAAGACTTCAGCGAACAGTAGATAGCTCAACTGAAGGGCCAGATGCATCTCTCACATCCTATGTCGGGTCTTTGCTGGATTTCTTTCCTGTTTCTTAAGAACATGACTTTCAGATATTCTTCATGTATTGTAGACAGTTTATGTAGGCCTGGCACTTCTTCTTTTGTCCTCCACTTCACCAGTTTCCTCAGATTTTCTTAAGGACACGCTGCACACCATGACGAGATATGCCAAGTTTTCAGCTAATAGCCCTTTGGGAATTATCATTTTGTTACAAAAATAAAATTTCATGCCTGTCACACTGTGTTATAATTTTTTGAAGATTTAACTAAGGAAATGAGAACAAATTATGTGCTATTGCAAGAGGCGACTAGTAACAAAATACCTAAAGATACAATTTAAAATTAGTTCTTTGTTAAGTTGTCTGTTATGTGTAGACACAACACAGGTTCATCCCTTGAGTTAGATGGCTTTTTTATGCTTGAATGATTCGTAGGTCAGCGTTAAGCAGCTTAGCAAGCAAAAAGCTTGGTTTTGTTAGCCTCTAAGTGACAAAACTGGGAAAGCTATTTTCATAAGCCAAAAAACATATATTCTTATACTTTATGTTTAGGGGTTATGGGTATGGGTACGGGTACTTAGACCTCACTGGATTATTTATCAAAAGTGATAAATCACTGTGATGACAAAGAAATAAATGTTCATTTTGTAGCTTTGTATCTTTTCCCTTTGTAAGAATTCCATCTTTTGCCATATTTTTGGACAACAGGTATCAACAAATTAGGGACAAATGTGAGTACCACACCATCAAAAGCAGGAGAATTTACAAAAAACTCTCTCTCATCTGGACAGGCCAGTTTTTTTGGAAGTATGCATTCAGATTTTAAGCATTAAATTAAACAAAGTTTTTTTGTTTGTTGTTGTTGTTTTTTAAATTGAACTGCCTCTTATCTGAAAATCAAATTAATACACATTGCTTAAAGCAACCTGTCTGCAATGACTGTGATCAGCCAACCACCCAAGGCAATGTTGTCGAGCAAGATTGCTTTTCAGTGTTAATGCAATAGTGTTAATGTAATAGTGAAAATGTAATATTTTCCATCTGAAATTAGAATAGACCTCTAATATTACTGCACAATGTCAAGCTTGTTAAGCAGGGCAGGAAATATTGCCGACACTGAATGCAGGGACAGAATGGGTGATAATGAAATCCCTTCACTGATGGCAATACTAATTAGCTACTATACATGGCTCAGATGATTTGGCGGGATGAATCATATCAACCAGCATTACAGTTACAAATAACAAACCATACACAGGAGCTGAGAGAAGGAACACATTTACTAAAACGGATAAACTATGCTACAAGCATGTAGGTCAACTATAGATAATGTAAAAAATAGTTACAAAAGACTATTTAAAACTGTTAGCAGCTGTTTTAGAATAGTTAATATTGTGTTCAACCTTTTAGTCTGTGTCTTTGTTTCACTGTGTCTGTGTCATTGTACACTGTAAAAAAAATCTGTAATTTAATAGAATTTTTCCTATAAATTTTACAGATTTTTCCTGTTATTTTAAATACATGAAATATCAATAAAATTACAAAACATAGAAGTGGAGTTTCTGTAATTTAGATTTGTTTGTTAATTAACAGATATGTTGTGTAATTATGGACATTTGAAAAAATGGTATAAATGCTTGGGTTGTTTGTTTTTTTGTTTTTCTTTTTTTGAGTATATAACATCTGCAAGTATTGTATCTGCCAAAAGGTATAATTATGGTAATTTCACAGATGGTGTATTTTGTATTAGTTGTGCATCTTTTAACATTATTGACCAAAATTGGTAAAATTGCAGAAAAGTAATAATAATAGAAATGCATATTCTACAGTATATCATTCTTAAGGTATTTACAAATTTTTAGTTTGAACAATAAATGTTAAATGACTGTGAAATTAAAGGCTTGAACCATTAAAAATACAATCAGTATCATTTAATATCTTTTACATATAACTACTTTTTTAATAAAGTTTGTAACACTAAAAATATCAACAACATTTTTGTAATTATTTAGTTGGTTTTTTTTGTATAAAAAAAAATCAGTAAAAAGTGATAGGGTTAAATCAGGAACCATTCTGCAACCAATCAGATTTAATATTTTAGTTTTGAACAGAAATAAGGGTTGCAGTGAAACCTCAACAGCAGTTAACTTTCAAATCTGAAAGGATGTGAGAAGGAAACAGACTTTACAGGGAGTGGCCATTGCAGATTCTTGGACACTGTGGAATTTTCAGACTTTTGTTAGAGAAGGTGAAGACAAATAGGCAGTAACAAAGCAAAAACTGGGGGATGGAAAACATGCCATTTATAGTTTGAACCAGGTGAAAGAGGAAAAGTGGACCTTACAAGACCAACCAGTGTTTACTTTCAGATAAGTACAGTGGATCCGGGAACATTCTGAAATTGTTGTTGTAAAAACAACAATAGCTAAAAAAGGACTATTCACAGACAGCAGCAGGTACAATGGTACACACTATATCTGCAAGTCAAGTAGACCAGACTCAAGCTCAGTAGCATTAGCTTGCTGATAAAACAAACTGTCTTTACTCCAGCATGGCACTACACCACTATGACCAGTCATACTGCATATAGTTCACAGAGGTGTCAGCTAACTACTAGGCTATTAAACCAACTCTTCCCTCTCATGATGTTGAGAGAAGAAGCTAATGACTAAGGTGATGTTAGCAGTTTTATCTTTTAAGATATCTGCACACAATAGTAAGCGTTCAGTACACAAGCTTCTTTGGATTTAGACAGATTTATCTATTCAAACATCCCCTGCAATCACATAGACTTGCTTTTCTTTCTCTCAGCAGATTCATTATGACTGGTTGGTGTCAAGGAGAATTATGAAAAGAAGAGTTTGCACCATAAGCACTTTAAGGATGTTCAAAAATTAGACTTGCCATAGCTGTGGTGTTTCTGTGAAAACCTTTAAAAAAGGTTATCTACACATCACAAAGGGCTACATAAAAATGAGGCACATTACCAGTGTGCATGCTGTATAGTGGGTTGCAAGTGTCACTTCAAATATTACTTTCAAAATTGTCTTGTTTATCGTCACCATCAATTTTCATCTTTTGTGTCATAATGTGAGACTTCACAGGGACCCTTTATAGACACAGGAAAAGTACAAAGTTAATGTAGTTGTGAGTCTAAGTTGTTCCCTCAATGTTCCCTCTATATGGTCCTTCAGTGTTATTTATTCTGTAAAGTTCTTGTCTCTGCACCTCCCTGTTTCAAATTATTGTTTCTCACTTTCTGTTTTATTTTAGTAGTCATTTGTCTCCTGTGTCTTACATTTAGTTTTGCTTCCTTTGTTTCATTGTCTTGAATAGTTTCAGCTGTGACTTGTTCCCCAGTTATGTCCACTTCCCCTAATTCCCTTGTGTTTATTTAAAAGCTATTTCCTTTCTTCTCTTTCAGATCGTTTGTTAACCTCAACTCGCGTCTCTGGTGAAGTTTGGATTATGCTGTTTATTGTTCCTTCTGTGGATTTCTGCATACAACCTAATTAAAGGTTATTTTTCAGTTTAACCTGTTGGTTTCAGAGTACTGCATTTGCATTCCTCTCATCCCACACTTTATGATAGATCACAAATGCATACGCAAATGCACAATTAATACATAGAGTACTCGTTTTTTAAATGTGAAAAAATATAATAACTCAGAGTTTCTACTTAACCTAACCTCTTTGGACATACAAACTACTCTGGTGCAGGAATAACATGGTCTTTGCAAATTTTCACAATTTTTATGTCTTTATTGGTAATATATGAAAAAAGTATATTACAGTGGAGTCCACGTTTAGTTACTGATCACTACTTGTTTTTTCTTTTGTTGTTTAAGATAAATTCTAGCAAAAGATGAAAAAGGAAAGAACACTTCCAGCAGGTGGCTCAAGGTCAATCTTTCTCTGATAAAAAACATTGTGTGAACCTGCTCTCATCTGCGAAGCAAAGGGGATGCCAGTGGCAGTCTCTGGGGAATGCCAATCGAGCTGCATGGTGATGGGCTGTAAGCATAAGTCACACTAAAAAACTGGCAGTGTTTGTTCTGTTCTTCATTACACAAAGCAGCAGACACAGGTCCTGTGGTTTCTACAGCCCTGTCCTACTCTCCTCATTTAACAGCCTATCTCCTGGTATCTACCAGACTCTTTAGACTGCTTGGAGACACAGCAAACCTTCTTGCAACTGCATTCTAGTTGAGCTGGACTACATGTACAACCTGAATGGACTGCTTGTACCTTCTCATCCTACCAGTAGTGACAAGGACACTTGCAAAATGTGAGTTTTGTTTTTGGTTTAATTGCTAGATGTTTTTAATTTTAATGGCTCATTAAAAGCCATTTGGAACACAGTTTTTGAACACAGAATTTGTTAACAGAATCAAAAGTTGAGACACAGGAGGTAAGTTTGTCATATTTATTAAAGACTTGTGATTGTAAAATTAAATCTTATCATTCTGTAATTTGTCATTTAATCACAGTGTACTTTTAAGTAAGTGAAAATTTATATGAAGTGATGAATTGGTCTTTTTATTTTGAAATGCTTTTAAGGAAAAACATAACAAATTAAAATGTAGTATTGCTGGATTACAGCAGTATTATGACATTACTAAACAAAGTAAAGGTAATATTTTACTCTTGATGCATGCTCAATAATCCAGGTAAAAGAATCCCAAAAAGCTGAATCTGTTCATCTGGACAAAGCGTTTTCAGTGGGAGACGAAACATTTCTCCCACTGAAAACGCTACGTCCAGATGAACAGATTCAGCTTTTTGGGGTAATATTTTACTAAGCACAACTCTTTCAATGTTCATATCCATTAAATGCACATTATTGTATGTGGAATTATATTTGATCAATCAATAAGTACTTGATAAGATCTGTAATTAACAGTATATTGTATTTACAATAAAATTTTCTGGATATTTTTAAAAACATAAATCCATTAAATTTATGTCAGGAATACCTTTTTAATATTTAACGTCTATTAAATATACAATACTTTGTGTAAATTTACACATAAAACCCCATTTCACAGTTGACATAATCAAAAATTAATAGTAGATTGTTATAATTAAAAATGCAGTTACTAGTTTAATAACAAGTAATTAAACTTTTCTTAAAGATTTTTCACATAAAATTAGATAACCAAGTAATAACAATACTTTTCAGCAATTTTAAACCTGATTAATTGCATTCCAACAGTGTTATTAGGTAATTTCATTATTTTTACACGTAAATACTTTTAATTTAACATAAAAGAAATCTGTAAAAAATACATAAGACCTCTACAAGATTGCTGCAACAAATGTTCCATATTTTAATTACGGAAAATGTCTGTATTTTTATGTGACGCTAAATTTCCACTGTTTCTATGATATTTTTCTAGTGCCCCAGATTTTTTATTTTTTTTTTTTTGCCTATTACTTGATTGTATGTGTGGGTACTTATATATCGCTGACATGTTGATATTTGGATTTGTTTTTTGTTTTTTTAACATAACATAATGCACAAAAAGAAGCTTGGGTGATCATAGAGCAAGCATCACAGGTGACCAGACATGCAAGCAGTCAAGCTGCATCTTCATTATAAGCTCCTAACTAGTTGGTGAAATAAACTACCGAACTGGTATCGGACCAAAATGTCCAGTGTCATATGATTCTTATATAAAAGACGTGAACTTGCAATATTTTCTATTTTTACTATTTTTGTTTAGCAGGTTAGTATGCTAAACTGCTTGCTAGTGAGCAATGAACAAGATCCAGCTAAGTTAATTGGAATGTGATAACTCAATCAGTCTTGGAGCTTTGACAGACTGGCAACCATGTTCAGCGTGTACCTTGCATTTTCCCCCAGTGACAGGGATAGGCTGTAGACTGAAATGGATTATCAGTTAAGAAAAAGGATGGATGGTTGGATGGATATTAGTTCTCAAGGTGTTGTTTAAAAAATTATTAAACAATGACCTTTTGACATGATAAATCAGAGGATCGAAGTCATTGTTATTCTCTAAGAATGGTGAATGTTTGTACCAAATTTTAAAATCTATCCAGCCAATATAGCTGACATTAATCTAAACCAAATGGTTGAATAACTGAGAGCCCATCCCTAGAGGCATGCCGCTAGCATACTAAAAACTCTAATCTGCATAAGATATCATAGCTCTGTGTAAATCCACTTCTGCAACACACACACTAGATGTAATCCTGGTATCAGCTAAATGGCCATGTGCAAAGTCCTAAACTGCTAAACAACTTTACTCAATGTCTCTTAACGGCAGTGATTTAAAAAATAAATAAATAACTTTCTTGTGACTCCCTCCAATATCCTTTTTAGTCACAGTGTTGCAGGTTCACACCCGACTAGGTTACATATATCCTTTCTTTTTCACAGTTTTGTTTTCATCCTTAAATCTAATCTGTGCTATCCAATTAAGCAGAAACACTCCCTCCAAACACACAAACAATTAGATCAAGGAAGGATTATCCTACGATAATGTGAGCTGGATGCAAGATGTCAGTTCCGTTGAAATATCTCTTGGACTATTTAAGCAACCAAAATGATTGTCCCAGGACAAGTTAAAGATCAGTGTGATACAGGGAATGTTCAGACTGATGCAATGACCCCAAAAGATCAAAAATGTGTATCAGCCTGGCTAATAGGAGGAAGTTTCTTCAGGACTATGTAAACTTGTGAGCAAAGGGGTTTTTGTGTTCTTTTTTGTTTGTTTGTTTTTGTTTGTTTTGTTGTCTAAAACACTAAAGTCTCAAAGACATTTGGTTCATTGGCTCAGTCCCCCCCCCAGTCTTAATATTTTCCAAATAGATCCACATTGTCATTGCTTTAACACAATACCTGAACATGAGCATAGATTTCCCTTCACATGTGCCTAAAATGTATAGATTCATATTATCCACAAATGCTTTAACTCTATAACAGCATTCAGGCAATTTGCAGTTTTGCATATTTATCAGAATCAGAAAAAGATTATTAATCCCCAGAGGGAAATTGCATTAAAGAGTGTGACATTTTTTAGCGATTTGATATTTGGTGTCGATGGAGGAGGCGTCAAAGGCTGGGGGAAAATAGGAGCGCTTCATTATCAAATGACTCAACCTTATGGAGCTTTAAGGCTTATTATAAAGTTAAGGTAATTAAGTACAGCTTTGAATTCATAAAACAGCAACATGCCAAGAGTTGCATGAGACAAGTTACATCATTTAGCAAAAGAATATGTAGGTATTGTTAAGTCAAAATATTTTTGGACAGTGACAGTTTTTTGGGGGCTTTTTTGGCATCTGTACACCACCACAGAGGATTTTAAATCAAACTATTAAGATGTGACTAAAATGCAGACTTTCAGAAGTAGATTAAAAAGTTTGAGTTGATTCCAAGTGTTGAACTGTAGTGGTTGTTAATATGAGATCCAAAGAGATGTAGACGCATGTGAAGGGGACCATCATTAGGCTGACAAACCAAAATACATCTCAGAGAGAGAGCAAAAACTTTAAGAGTGGTCAAATCAACAATCTAGTCACTAGTGTTTATTGATGACAAAGTAGCAGGATGCATTCTGAAATGTACAGGGCTATACTCTCTGCTCAGATTCAGCTAAATGCTTCAAAATTGTTTGGACAGTGCCTCACAGTCCAAATGAATAATGACCCAAAGCATACTACAAATGTGACCCAAGAGTTTCTAAAGCCTCTGAAAACAGTAGTTTTGTGTCTTGCTGTATCTACTGAAAACCCCTTCAGCACATTCAACCATAAGGTAGAAGAATTAGATGATGGATGGATGGATGAATGGAGTCCAGTTGTGCTTCACATCCATATTTGTCCAGACACAACATATGTAATGGGAATTGAATTGGTTGGAATTAAAGTTTGGTATAACAAATTCAGTATCTAATCAAATGTGCAATATGGTCACAACCACTCCCTTCTGTTTCTGAGTTATGATTTTGAACATTGTCCAGAAGCATGTTTTTGTAAAACATTAGGATGGCACAGTGAAGATGACTTTTGATTTCTTGAATATAAAATAGGATCACTTCATCATTTTGTCCTATTGGACATTTATGTGACATTGTAAAACAATTAGCTGATTAATTTTTAAATTATGGCCAGAACATATTTTTGAGGTCACAGTGACCTTGACTCTAAGTGGACATTAATGTCAGATGTAGTGAAATTCCCTCCAGATGTCCTGAGATATTGCATTCACCAGAATGAGTGGGATGTCACTCTGACACTGATCTTTGGCCATCAGTCGGTTATGTTTTAGAGTCCCAGGTTAGAAGAATTTCCCTGAAAATGGTTCAACAGTTATTCATTATTCCGGTAATTATATTTTATGAAATTGAACTCTAAGTAATTCTTACAGTCTTAAATGTCATGACACTGGTAGAAATAAGCATAGCAGTCTGACAGCCTGCCTGGTGCCCTGATAGCCATTTCCAGAAATTGAGTACCCTATATTAAAGCTATCATTAGCTCTCTTTTTGTAAAATGTAATTAGTCAAAGTAATTATTTAAATATCAAAATATGCTGACATTGCTAGCAATAATTTCAACGGGACAAAAAGCACATAAGGTTAATCAAGAGAACATCTAAAGCTTGTCAATTTTATGATGGGAGGCAACAGAGGTGGGAAACTTATAATCACTATTTACTATTATGTGTTCACTTAAAGTCACAAGAAATAGTGAACTTTGAAATTATTTTTGTATAATGGCCATACATGGCAGTGCAACTTCTGAGATAATTGTTTGGGAACACCAGCCCAAAAGGTATTATTCCATCCTTCACAAATGATAATTGATGCAAATGTGTTCTTTCCAATAACATTAGTTTGACAATTCTTGAAGACAATCTAGAATTTCATTCATGTGAGCCAACAGAAATTCAGCTTGCTTAACCAACAGAATTCCTTTAAATGGCTGGAAAAGGCCTTAAGTGTGAATGCATGAAAGATGTTCGGGAGGGTGGTTATTGAATATGTTCCCAGTGAGCAACTTCACAGGAATGACTGGGATGCATGCATCTATGAACATAGAATCCAGTTTTTTTTTAAATACATCTATGTTGGGCTTCATTTTTGTTTTACCTCAAAATGAAGTGAAAGATAATCTGTCTTACCCTTTTAGCATCCAATAGGTCATCAGCAAACCTCTTTGGGGTAAGGTTAGGTTAGACAAGCAGTTTAGAAAAAGATGTTACCTTTCAACTCTATTATATGAATTTTAGCCTTACAGTTCTTCTGTTGTAAGACTTCCATTCCATTTAAAGGGGTAGATATGAACATAACACTAAGGCTACCCCTAAAATAACCAGATCACTGGCAACCTGGTCTTTTTAAGAGGTTAAAGAAATAATTACATATCAAAAGACACCTAAAATCACCTCTACAGTTAAGTAATCAGCATGTTACATTTTAGTGATAGTATAATTTCATTAAGTTACTGAACTCAGTCAGGAAACACTCTGTTATATTAAGTCGAACCCTAGCATGATGTTTCAAGATAACATGTTAATTAATGGTGATTCGGCTCAGCTACGAGCTGTAGGATTGTCTGACTGCTATGTTTACTTTTGCTTTTCAACCTTTTTCTTAACAATGTCACTGTCTACCACAAATTAGCAATCACATTTGGGTACAACATTCACATAGCAAAACAAAAATACAATCCAACTAGTCCATAATTTAACAGTGATTCTATGAGATGTCTGTTGGAAAGAAAGAAGCAGTATATATCAGTACTACATGTGGGAGAGCTGATCTCTCCTCTAAGAAATGAACATATCCAAAGTCTTTCTAACTCAGCATATCTAAGGAAATGGCAGTGGGTCGTTGAGTTCACTGATGTGTGGAGAGTCATATCATTCCACTCACAGTGCAGAGCTCTGCTCTCTGTTGGACTAAAGTGGTTTGAGTTGGTTTAGAGGAATAACCTGCCATACCAGCTGTTCGCTCTGTCTCGTAATTGCCCTTATCATATGAAAGTCTACTCCTGACTGCCTTTAAGCTTGCAACAATACCACTGTGCTAGGGAGCCTCTGACTATCTGAAGGACTGCAAGTGAATAGTTGGTTGTTAGAACTATTGGATTGTGCAAAGGATACGAAGAAGGGATTCCCTCTCTCAGCAAACATGGACAAACTTTGATAGCTCTGCTGGCAAAGAGTCCAAAGAAAGATGTGAATGAATGATAAACAGATTGTTAAAAGAAACATATACTCTATATTGTGTTTTATATAAAGGTTACTGGGGGTTACCACACTGACTGAAGAAAGGAGGGTCAGACATAAAATCTGGCTGAATGAGGGGACTGTAGAACTGGTTTTACAATAGAAAAAAGGATTTTACAGCTCCCACACAAGGATTCTCTGATTCAAGCTGGCTTTTGTCCAATTTCCTCACCAGCATGTTTCCTAAGCACTCCAGCTAACGTGTCTATTTTACTTGTGATTCAGCTTAGACTGCCAAGTTTAATTTTTAAAGATACTAACTTGCTCCCTGATTTCACAACTGGAATTGACTATGTAATATACTGTATATACCTATACTACTACTAATTGTCAGGTAGGTTTATGCAACTCAACCTTACTTTTCATCATTGTGGCAACTATACAATGATAAAATTTGAAGGCTGCTTTGTCAGAGACTGTACTGCTACACTACTAAACTAAAATAGTCTTTTATGCAAAAATTAGGAAAATGGGTTCCTTTTTTTATTCATTACTTTCCTGTTTGGATGCTAGCTGATTAAATAGTATACTATAATGATTAGATTTTAGTACAATTCTGTAGAATGATTTTGGAATACAGTGTATGTCCACATAGGTTGAAATCCTGTGGGTACATATGGTACCAAATCATTTAAACATTTGCTGAGACATCTCTATATGAAAGCTTACAGGATCCCCAAAGTGATTAAGATATGTTGTTTTGGAGTCACAGATGTCTCTATTAAAATTTGGTCCATTCAGTAGATGTCAAGATATTTCACCTGATAATAAACACTTTGACTTGTGGTGAAAAAACTAAGGGGATGACGGTCAGTGGATGTTATTCTACAGAGTTATGTGGCAACTGAGTCAATGATAATGTTTGACTTTAGACCAATGAAGGTGAATGGACCAAGCATCCAGCGAACCTCACTACTGCCTATGCTAGATCTTTCTACATTTACTAAAACATCTAGTAATGGAACTTGTTTTTTTTTGCATGTTCTTTTTAATTTCATCATAAAATTTAAAAATCTTGTTGATGTCATAAGTTTTGAAACACTGATTCTGGCATAAACCCAATAGGGAATTGTTTATTGAGGTTTTAAATTTGTAGTAGGGTCATTTTCACATAGACTTCTAAATAATCTGACTCTTTGCAACCAGAGAAATTAAATCCCTGGTGGCCATTTGAAAGAATGCAGGTTTAAAGTAGTTTGCGTTCACTTCTTCACCTTTCATATACAGTCTATGTTTTGACATAAGCTATAGGACACCACTGCATTCACTTGACGTTATGAGCAAATCCATCCATCTTCTAAGTAGCGACACTGCCTACAGCGGAGGCTGAATCCTACCTAAGCATGGAGTTGGTGAGACTGTGAGAAAACAGAGGATATGTACAACATGTACAGACTTATAAACACCCTGAAGATGAATTGAAAGCCCTAAACTGCCGGTAGGTGCTTATTGACATACAGCCTATCTGATGTATCAGAACCTGTGCTGGGACAAGTGATGATATTCCAAGGTCTTGACATTCCAACAGCCATCATGGGGGATTTACAGCCATCTGCTGCAGGAGCGTCTCTTCACCTCCATTCCATTTGTGGATGTCTGTGTGTGTGTGTGTGTGTGTGTGTGTGTGTGTGTGTGTGTGTGTGTGTGTGTGTGTGTGTGTGTGTGTGTGCAGACGGGGATCAGTTCTCTGTGATGCCACTGTCATCCCTTCTCTTTGTATTCTTGTCACTCATCCATCTTTACTACAGTTCATTTATCTTGCTGACTTTGACTCATACTGTGATGATGCACACCACTAAGACAAAGGTCATATTTAAAGAGTCAGTGAGACAGCATGACTGTAAAAGCACCCAGCATGATCTCCCATGTGTGCTGGAAATATTTAAGTTTCATAGTTTGCCAAGCTTTTTAATCCATCAATTATTATATCAAAACAGAAATGGAAGGCAATTTTTAAAAAATGACCTGATGTTACTGATGTTACTACATTACACAAAACCTAAATTTTTCAATAATACAGCTATACTACTGATAACTATGGAATGAGATTAATCTAATTCATATATAGTACTGTGCAAATGTCTTCAGCCATCTCTTATTTCTTTATATCTTCCAAGGAGCCAGACTTTCTTGTTATTTTTTAAGTGGTAACCTGTACAGTATACTATATATACAATATACTGTACTTGAACTGGGCAAAACACCCCCATACTGTCATTGCAACAGGAATTGCTAACAGACCACAGGCAAGGCAGCACCAGTATTATGTGACTGAAGCAGCCAATTATAAACTCATTAAGTAGGCATGTTATATTATTTTTAATCTTTTTAAACATTATAATTTAGTTAAAAAGGCTTTAAAACTTACCATGAATCTTCATAACTTATTTAGTCGCTGAGCTTTTTGTTAAGCTTATGATATGTTGAGATGAATGTTGTTGTGAACAATAGAAACTATACTTAGTTAAAGTTTGTTTCAAGTATTAACCTCACCTTTCAGTTGATATTTCACATTTAGGACCATGTTGTTAAGGTTTGCAGTCTTTTCCCTGGATTCACTAAAAGCATGATATATTTATATACTGTTCTGCTGATGCTCATTTTGGTAATTTATTAGTGTTGTGATGTTATGTATTAAACTATTTATTTACATAGTCAGGAGATGATGACATTTCACCACAAACTGACTACAGTGGTGTCAGCATGCATGTGTCTCTACATAGAGAGCAAACGAAAGAAAGAGAGAGCGAGAGATCCATGATTTTTTTTTCCTTAAGGCCAAACTAGCTTTACTGATACAACACCATCCTAAAACTCTGATTAATCTATCAGTCAACAGGCCAGACGGCCAGCTAAAAATTTTAATATCATAACATCAAAACAACTCTACTGAATGCAGTGGCAGACCACGTAAAGTTACAGAGTGAGATCGGCAAGTGCTGAGATGCATAGTGCGTAAAGTCACTGACACTCTGCTGACTCAATAACTGCAAAGTTCTAAACCTCCTCTGGCACTAACATCAGCACAAAAACTGTGTACCAGGAGCTTCATGGCATGGGTTTCCATGGCTGAGCAGCTCCTGCAGGTGTAATGTGCAGGTAGCCCAGGTCTTTTGTCCATATAGTTTATTTGGCAATGGTGCAGAGGAAGAGACCTCTAGAGGGCCAGGCTCAGGAAAGGTCAGCCACTTCACCACAAATTGGAGGTCAGGGGGAAGAGACAAAAGAAAAGAGGATGTTAGAGAGCCCCTGTAGATTGATATTCAGCACTGCCTTTTATTAGCAATGAAGACACATGACAATTAATCCAGTGTAGTTGTGCAGCAGGGTACCTAAAAAAATCACTGTAACATATTTATAGTTTTAAGTATATAAACAGTTTCTCCACTTAGAAAACAAGACAGTTAGTAGAAGCCAGTAAAATTACTGTCTAGAGACAAATGTGTATGTGGAACTTATCCTGTCTCTTAACGACAACTCTGCATCTTTCACAAGAACACACATAGCAGAAAGTAAACCCCCAGTTAATTGAGCTGCTTGTTAACCAGTTTCATGATCTGTTATCCAGGACAGCCAGTGTTTCACATAATTAATCTCCTCATAAGATCTCAGATGGAACTGAGGGGGGATTAGAGCAGAGACTGGATTGCGATGTACATTATGCACACCTGGAAGTGGCATAATATCGGTGTGGTAATTAGCAGAGATAACAGTAAGTGTAATTTCTTTGATACATCACTTGTTTTATGATACTTGCTATAGAGCATCACTTTACACTTACAGTCTCTTCATCTTTACAAGGACATTGTTTGTGCAGCAGCTGCCTTCTTCAGGTATGTCTCCCACTGTTCAAACTAGAAGCAGCAGCTTCAGTAAACAGAACTGTGATGTAACAAGCCAGTGGGCTGCAGAGGAGCACAGCACAAAGATAGGAGCCAGAGCTGCACTGCCATACATCTAAACCAAGCAGCAAGTTCAGTTCATTGTAGATTCACTGCAGCCCCTGAATCCTTTTTACACTGTGGGTAATAATAGAAAGAGAGCCTTTTTATTAGCACCTATCATGCAACACGAAATGCAGTGCAGAACAGATGAGACATTTAGAAGAAATAAAAATGGTAAGATAATGGCTGGTGTGGAGGTAAAAATATAGCATACATAAAATAGAAATGCTTTCCTGTTACTTAGGTTTAGTTTCAGAAGCTGTTGGCACACTTAAAAAAAAGAAAGATTTTTCAGTTTGCTCTGAGGGAGTAAAGAAAATTCAAAAGCTGGTGAAGTCCATCTCCCTCCCACCTGTATATTTACATCTATGAGTGAAAAGTCCTGCATTTAAAGCTGCTAATTCAACGGTTTACACATGCACATACATTATTCCACTATCCCGACATGTATCTGATGATTGCACGAATGCACACACAGTAAAGACACATTGTTCTTCTCTTTATTACACCTGTAGTTCAAAGTGTGGGAGGCAGGAGCACTGCTCTGTTTTTATGGTAATGTACACTTACTAAGAAAATAAGTGTGCTGTGTGCAGGTGTTAAAATATGTAAATTAGCACCACTGCTAAAGAGCAGACTATTTGAAGATGCTCCAAGTCATTTGACGTGGACTTTGAACTGCAACAGAGACACTACAAAGTGGTGGTGCAACTGAAAAGCAATCCAGCCACATAAAGGGCATATACAGCATCCTAATATCTGGGGCCTGATCAGTTCAGTCTCACGACAAAACGGTAATAGCTACTTTGGTCCGCATTGCAAAAGATAGTATTTCAGTTAAGATCACCATAGTTAAAAAAAACTTTGATATTTCTATCGACAGTAATTTATATTTTGCAGCATGAGTCATTGTTGGACCTGACCACCCTCCTGTGTGCATACCTGGAATTCATAAGATCGAAAGAGCAGCAGCAAGACCCAGCACAGAACAAAGCACCCAAGAATGATAGGACACTGATTAAGTTAGAAACAGGATGAAAAAGGGGAGTGGGGGTAGAGGTGGGTTGCAAAGCAGCTTGTGATACACAGACTGTGGGCAAGTCCAAAGTAACCTAAACAGCACGACCTATTGAACTTGACTTTGACACCTGAATGAACTGCCGAAAAAAATAATGACTCCTCACAGTGACTGAAAATCAAACCAAAGGCTGACAGGCAGGAAAAAAAAGAGCAAGAAAGAAAAAAAGAAAAAGGCAGAGAAAATAGGATAAAAGATAAGAATACGAGGACAGAGCACAAGTAGAGAAACACAATGGGTCACCAACTGCTGCACCTGTAAAAAAAAAACGCATACAAAAAAGAAACACCCAGGGGCCCCGGGGTGTTCACAGACCCCCAAGAGCACTGAAGACCCAAGGCCACACATCTCGATGACAACTGCGTGCCCACCCCAGCAGAAGAAGGAGGAGGCCCCAGACAGGGT
>VUQS01066683.1:0-23204 GCA_015108495.1 Heterochromis multidens | reverse complement strand
GGTGCAGGTCTACAATTTCGTTTCTGGTGTCCTTTGACAGCTCTTTGGTCTTGGCCATAGTGGAGTTTGGAGTGTGACTGTTTGAGGTTGTGGACAGGTGTCTTTTATACTGATAATGAGTTCAAACAGGTGCCATCAATACAGGTGACGAGTGGAGGACAGAGGAGTCTCTTACAGAAGAAGTTACAGGTCTGTGAGAGCCAGAAATCTTGCTTGTTTGTAGGTGACCAAATACTTATTTTCCACCATAATTTGCAAATAAATTCTTTAAAAATCAGACAATGTGATTTTCTGGATTTTTTTTTCTAATTTTGTCTCTCATAGTTGAGGTATACCTATGATGAAAATTACAGGCCTCTCTCATCTTTTTAAGTGGGAGAACTTGCACAACTGGTGGCTGACTAAATACTTTTTTGCCCCACTGTACCTGCGATCCCAGAAGACTACCAATAAAATCAGCATTGTGACCAGGTCATCCTACCATGAATTGTCAGCCTCTTCTCCCTCAACAAGCGTTACTGTTTGGTGTCTTTCTGTTGCAAGCAGCGTTTGAAGGTCAAACTTACACTTGCTTTTTTTTTTTTAGTCAAGATTAAAAATTATGGCCCCCAAATAATAATAATAATAATAATAATAATAATAATAATAATTATTATTATTATAATCTTGTATTTATTAAACTAGTTTTACACAGAGCCCTTGAGTAAGTCATTCCATTTAACGGCTCTGGTTTTACAGAGTTTAAAAAAGGGGGCTCGGTCTCGCGAGCTAGTTTCATTGGCTCAGCCATAGCAACAGTAGTGAGTCCCTAGCAACATTAAAGACAACAAGAAGCAAGTTGGAAGTTTCTGTCGTTCTCATATTTCTCATAAATGGTGACTGTTAATGTTGCAAAACCTATACTCTAGTAATAAATATACCCTTTTAAATGAGTCATAGCGTTAGTTTTTAAAATGGGGGACAAAAAGCAACAAACTAAGCGAGTTTTTATTAACGACGTCGACGGATATTCCTCCAAGCACATCGCGCAGGTAAATATAAGGAGAAGTAAATATTTATTGTTCTTGTCTAACATTAGTCCACTTCAATTTTTCTGACTTTCCTGAACAGTTTTTATCCTCATGCGTGGCGACCTCAGAGGATGAGGAAGACGCAGAGACATTAACGTCCCCTGAAGGTGAACCTGCTTTCCAGGTCGTGGGGACGGTGTCTTCTTCCTCTAAAGGGGAAAAGTGGAATTTCCTACGGGAGAAATATGAGGTGAGCTGGGTTCTAAATGATGTGATTATTCAGTCCGTCTAAAGGAATTTTGTGGATTTTGCCACAGGCTTTAACTGCAGACAGTGGTGGAAAGTAGGAACATCATTCTCACCACTCTTAATGCAGTTCTCAAAACAGTTAAGGCATTTTTCACAACAGACTCACCTGTGCAAAAGACACTGAAACAATCAAAACCTTTTTGACATGTCAAAACATGCAAAGTCAGTCAGTCAGTTTAACTCTGTGATGAATTAATAAAAACCTTTCACCACCGTTTTAAGACTTAGAGATCAAATGTAGAGTAAAAAGCGTTCCGACACAAAAATGAAATGTGAAGGATTTATTTGAAACTTTACAAAATTGCTGAAATTGAGAAAAGCAAAATGATACAAATGAAACTATATGCATGAGAAAACGGACAAAGAAAATATATACAATCTGAGAACACATTACCATAGCACACCTATTTTATAGTCCAGTAAAGTCACGCTACATACATTCAGCAGCCACTTTATTAGGTACACCTGTTCAACTGCTCATCAATGCACACATGTCAGCAACTCAAAGTATTTAGGCATGTAGACATGGTCAAGACAGCCTGCTGAAGTTTAAACCGAGCATCAGAATGGGGAAGAAAGATGATTAAATGTGGCAAAGTTGTCCAACCCGGTACTAAAGTGTACCTATGAAGTGGTCGATGAGTCCATAGATATAGTATATGTTTGTGTGTAAATAGCAGTGCCATGACATTCACCTGTGACTCAATTTCTATTTGTTTCAACTAAACCTTATCTGAGAACATGTATTCATATTGGCTTTCAATTAAAGAGCAATTTCTACCTGCAATTTCTAATTACTACCACTGACAGTGCGTTACTGGATTTGCTCTTTCGTACATATTTGAAAAAAGTTTGAAGTAATTTGATTGAAAACACTAATGCAATGCTGGACAGTATTCAGGAAAGTCAGCGATGTAGAGCTGTGACTGACAGAAGTACAAAATGTTTTGATGAGTTGTGAGATTCAAGTGAGAAGTACATCAACACAGTAACAAATATCTTTAGTAGTGAAGTATGTGTAGAAACAATAGCAGTGTCTACAAAAAAAATGAGAAAGGCTAATGTCGGTGGTGAAATGCATTACTGATTTGAGAACTGCATTAAAAATAGTGAGAATGACTTTCCTGCTGTGAGAATTGCGCCAAAGTGACTGACAAAAAGTGTCATATGTTTTGGCGTGCAACAGGTTATTTAACCCTAGTTAATGCAGTGAATAGCTTCTCATTATTAAGTAACCTTTTTGGAAGACATAGCCCCTGTTCTTGGAAAGACATTTCAGTTTCAGAAAGGTGAAATTACTGGTCTGCATCAAGCAAAGAAAACAACTAAGGAAATTGCTGAAACTACTGAAACTGGGTTAAGAACTGTCCAATGCATTATTAAAAGCTGGAATGATATTGGTGAACCATTATCTTTGAGGAAGAAATGTGTTTGCAAAAGAATCTTGAATGAAGGTAAGAAGAGAGGCAGATGAAGTGATGCACTCATCATGCCTAGTGCTTAACGTTCAAGCTTGTGAGGGCAGTTGGTTAGGTCGAAGTTCAGCAACATTATATGCCTAAAAAACGAGGTCAGCTGAGTATATATACTCAACTGAATATACTGAATGATGAGGTTTTTCCATCAGTGGATGTTTTTTCTTCCCTGATGGCACAGGTATTGCAAGATATAAATGCCAGGATTCATTAGGCTTATACAACTGAATGTCTAATAGGGCATACAATCTCCTTTTTCAGTCACCAACCAAAGATGAGCTCTTCCAGCACCTGCTGGAGTGTGATGTGGTGGTGTACAACATCTCAGAAAGGGCCACACAGCAACAGGTTGAAGAAGCAACATGGGTGCTTACAGGTATGGGTGCTTTGGGGATCTTTCAAGGCTTAAATTTAAAAGAAGAAAAACTGTTGAACAGTGGAGAAAAAAGAGAAGGAGATTTTGGCCATATGTGTTTTTTCTGAAACACAATGCCAAAAAGAAAAGGAGAAGATGCTGCAGAATGTTTACATGACACTGATTGAGCAAACAGATAGAGCTCCCTTTTTGTTTGTTGACAGTGTGTGCATGACTCAATTTCACTATCTGCATGAGTCAAGGCAAAAAAAGGTGTGATAACAAAATAAATAATTAAACATGTTTGATTTTATCAGAGCATTAAGATGAGAAAAAGACTGCCTTAGGATAAATTTGACTAGGTGTTATGACTGCCTTGCACCAAACCATCAAGATGATGGGCATATGCCAAAACTGTATAGATTTATTGTAATATTTTACATTTGTCTGCTGCAAATACTTGAAAAGGCATTTGGTGTAAGCTGGCATTAGTAGTACCCTCATCTCCTACAATTAAAAGAGACTGCGTCATTCCAATAATGCAGTAATGTTAATTTGTATGACATTCATCATCCCTGCTTGTTTTTCTTCTTTAACAAACAGCCCTTCATGATGAGATGGCGAGCTTTAAGTCTCAGAAATTGTTTATCTTAGTCTCCACTGTAATGACGTGGGCCATGACCAAACCTCAAAACCCAGTGAGTCTGGAGAAAATGTAAGAAATGTGCCAACTTGTCAGATTTCCAAAAACACAACCAACAAGAATGTAATTTCACTCTTCAGGACGAAACCGATGTTCTGCTATCAGAGGAACAGTTCAGAAGAAGAAGGCCTCACCCCGGTTTCAGAAGCCACCACAGTCTGGAAAAACTTGTGCTAAAACTGGCTGAAGGGGTAAGATTATAATGGTGAAAATGTCAGCATCCTCCAAAATGTATGCCAGCACAACAGTAGCAGTTCAATTTGATAAAAATCCCAGGAAAATAAATATATCTTAAAAATAACTAAAAATCCTCTGATTTTTTAATCTTACAGAAAAAGTCCAAACTTGTCGGTTATGTTGTAGCTAGTGGTCTTCAGTACGGAAAGGGGGAGGATCTCTTTCATTACTTTTTCAAGGTAATAGCAACATATTAACACATTTTTATCCAGCATGTCTTTGTCTATACTGCTTGAATAATATGTATGTATTTTATCTAACAGGTTTCTTGGCTGATGCATTTTCCCAAAGTTCCCATATTTGGACAGGGCACAAATTACATTCCCACAATTCATGTATCTGACCTTGGAGGGTAAGTTTATTCAACTGCACTTCCACACATAAGCTATATATACTTGGAGATAATTGGTACAGAGCTGAACTAACTATATTTGTCTTACAGAGTGATCCAGAACATCATTCAACTCAAGCCAAGACCAAAATACATTGTTGCCATTGATAATTCCAAGAATACTTTAGAGGATATTGTGAAGGTGATTTTGTAATTCAAATTTCAACTAGAACAGCTGTTGTATGGTAAAGACATCATTAGACTTCATATTATGAAGAAAAACCCAGAGATTCCCTATGAGCAAGAATTCAGCAAGAGTAGGGAGAAAAAATCCTCCCTCTAACCTCCAAAAGACCTGGCAGAAATAAATATTAATGCATCACACACAGTAGATTGAGAACTACACTCACTGGCCACTTCATTAGTTAAATCAAATACAGAAACAGCTGATCTACTGGGATTTTCCCACACAACCATCACTAGGATTTACAGAGAATAGTCAGAAAAAGAGAAAATATCCAGTGAGCAGGAGTTCTCTGGATGAAAATGCCTTCTTAATGCCAGAGGTCAGAGGAGAATGACCAGACTGTTTCAAGCTGATAGGAAGGTAACAGTAACACAAATAACAATTCACACGGGCTCACCAGAATTGGACAACAGAAGATTGGAAAAATGTTGCCTAATCTGATGAGTCACGATTTCTGCTGAAACATTCAGATGGTAGGGTCAGAATTTGCAACATACAAAACAAACAACATAGAAGGCATAGATCCACCCTGCCTTCTATCAGTTCAGGCAGGTTCAGGTGATGTAATGGTGTGGGGGACATTTTCTTGGCATCTCTTAGTACCAAGTGAGCATTGTTTAAACACCACAGCCAACCTGAGTATTGTTGGTGACCATATCCATCTCAGTCCAGTAGAGCCTGATTGGGATGTGGTGGAATGGGAGATTCAGATTAAGACTGCAGCAACTGTGTGACGCTATCATGTCAATATGGACCAAAATTTCTGAGGAATGTTTTCAGCACCTTGTTGAATCTCTGCCACGGAGAATTAAGGCTGCTCTCAAGATAAAAGGGGGTACAACCCAGTACTACTAGTAAGATGTGCCTAATAAACTATTCAGTGAGTGTATTTATAGGAAGAATACTATTTTAAGGTGATTAAAATCCACCTGAGAGCCTTTGTCAGAAGTCACATTTCTTAATGTTGGCAAAGAAGGAAAAACACAAAATCTTTTTCTTACCCTTATGTCTTTAGATAATAAGTCATGTTCTTGGACCAGGAAAAATTCAGAAATTACCACCACAGGAAGCGATTGTCATGAAAGCGTTTAAGGTACAGTATGTGTTTTGTTTTATTTCATTTTAGGGTGATTTTGAATTTTGTCTGAATTTTTTCAAAGAAACCATCTGTTATTTGTTTGGCTTATAGTAAATATCTGCACATTCTTTCCCTGCTGCAGTATTTTGCATATTTGCCTAAAATATTTATTGTTAAACACACTGTTGGTAATTTAACACCTTTTATTTCAGCCAGAGGAACTGGAGTGCCTCAGCATCAACCTCTGCCTGGAGACCTTTATCATAAAGGACTTTTTCAGCCTATGCTGGACGTCTGAAGCCGGGATGATTGAAAACATGGATAGCATAGTGCAGGAATACAAAGACACCAGACAGCTGCTTGTGAGTGTTCCAAATCTGTCAAATTAATTTAAATCAATCAATTTATGCAAAGTAGTGCATCTTTAAGGATATGCTACCTCATTTGCATAAGTCAGCATACATTTTCAGAAAACTTGAAATAGAAAAAAAAGTTCTTACCATAAGTAATAGGAAGGTGAATTTTTATTTTGGTATCCATATGTTATTTTTTTTTCCTGTAAAATTGCATATTCTGAGAAAATTGTTGAATTTTACAAAACCTACTGTATCCTTTATTCATTCTATTCATGAAAGCATTGTAAAGTGAACTGTTTTTTGGCTCTTGGCTACATTTTCTGACTTGTGGAGAAGGTTAAATGATATCTAAAATCTCATCTCTGTCATTCTATGAAAAATGATCCTGGGATCCAGGTCCTTCCATGTGCTTAAATTGCAAAGATTTTGAAACAAGACCTAAAGTTTTTGACGAGTGTTAAAATACAACTATATATGAAAATTTCTTTAACACAAAAGGAATCATGGCTATAAGATGAGCCTAGTATGAAAATGTAGGCAAAAACATACGGATCTCACAAATTGTAGGTATCCCATTTGGTGATGGAATGCATTTTCTAGTGAATTATCAGAAAACAGATAAAACATCCAGTGCTTGTTTCTTTTACTCTCTCATGATACCTGAATATTTGTGAACAACAAACACTTGTCTGAATCATAAAATTTTTGTTGTTGTTGTTTAGCCAGTTAGAATCTTGCTGCTTGGACCTCCAGCTGTGGGGAAAACTACCCTTGCAGAGAAGCTCTGCCATCATTACCAATTACACCACATCAAGCTCAAAGAGATCATTGAAGAGAAGATTACACAACTGGTCAGTAGAAGCAGAACTGCACATACATACCAGACAGTTGATTTTCTTCTCACTACTGTCCTTTAGCTACAAGGAAATGTGCTCCCCTCCTGTGGAAGTGATGCAGCTGCCCTTTGAGACTTGTCATGTGGCACCATTGAAATAAAAAAACAAACAAACATGTATTATCTATTATGTTTCTTTTTGTATGCTACAGAAGGAGATAGTGAATGGACTTAACCCTGAAAATATCAGTCAAGAGGTAATGACCACTGCACAGAAACAACTGGGGAATATTAACAAAAGCATGGAAGCAAATCAAGGTTGGTAACAGAACTATAACCCTAAATAAGACAATACTGTCAGGTTGAAAACTGCAAAAGAGATGTTCAATTTGATTTATTTAAACCCTTCTTTGCAGTCTTTTGTTTTTTACGTGAAACTTGGTCTCTAAAATAGTTGGACTCCATCTTGTAAGATATGTAAAATAAGGCAGAAATTCTACTCTGTAAAGTGTGTAAATGAGACACAAGCAGAAATTGACAGGAAGATTCCTACATATTGCTTTTGTGAGTGGATGAAAGGCTCTTTCACAGCATTTTAAAACACAATCTGTTCGGCTCTCTGCGCTTTTGAAAGGCTTCATTTTACCAAAACTGTCAGATTCTATGTATCTGTGTTCAGATTTTTGTGGTTTATTCAATTCAGAGTTTTGTTCCATCAGGTCGACTGACTGATCATCTGCTTTTTGAAATTGTGGAAGAAAAACTGAACTCAAAGCCATGTAAGAACCAAGGCTTTGTTCTTGATGGTTTCCCTAAGACTTATGAGCAAGCAAAGATGATTTTCTCCGGTGGGTTTCATCTGTTAATTGAGTCATTGTATAAGCTTTAAAGTCTTTGCGCCATAAAGTATAGTGTGTTTCTGTTGCTCAGATGTGGATAAGGATGCGGAGAAAGAGGATTTGGAATTGATGTCCAAAGCACCATCCTACAAACAGAAGATCACTCCAGGTTGTTTATGTCTTTGTTTGTTTGAGTCTTTGCTGACTTATCAGAATTCACTTACTTCAGTTTGCTACATGTGTTGCAGAGTATGTTTTTGCTCTTGATGCATCAGATGAGTTCCTGACAAGGAGAGTACAAGGACTTCCAGAAAGCATGGCGGAAAAAATGCGCTACACCCAGGATGAATTTGTACCTCGTCTGACAAAATACAGACAGCTTAGTGGAGCTGAGGAAACAGTGTGTGACTACTTTGATCAGATTGAGATTCACCCATTACATATCGGTACTGTCTGCAAAGCCACTACAACACTACACTCTGATAGACTGACCACAAACAAGAAACAAAGTATCAGTTTCACTCCTATCTTTAGCCATGAATGGATGCAGATACTCCTTATTTCATTATTTAAATGTGGAATTGCTGTTTGTAGCTCAAGTTACAAGACATGGGAGTTAAAACAGTGCAGTTTGTTTGGGGTTGTTGGTCTCAGTTTTTTAATCACAAAGACTAATTGAGGATCAACTGTGAAGTTCAGAGCAAAGGAATAAAAAAATGGACAGACTACAAACGACACTAAGAAAAGCAGTTTACACAAGAAAATGAGAACATCCCAAATACATCTGTGACAGCTGGGATAGGCTGCAGCCCCCCATGAACCTGAATTGGATAAGCTGTTGATGAATGAATGGGTGGATGGATGGATGGATGGATGGATGAATGTATGGATAGATAGATGGGTGGATGGATGGACTAAATTATTTACAGTTGAGTTTGGCATAATAATTTTCACATATTAAAACAGCTAGATTTGTCTATAAAGAAGAAAATATAAGAAATGCAAGCTCTGTAAAAACAAAAAAAATCATCTATTTCATTTTATGTTAAGTTCTACCTCACCTTATTTTCAAGCTTCACTTCACCTTTTCCAGCTTGACTCACTGTAAAAACATGTGCACAGATGGTTAATAGCATGCCTGAGGTCCACAAATACCAGTTTATGGAAAAATGGTTACACATGGTTTCATTTTATGTATCTCACCCCTGGAAATAATGAAAGCTGCACAAAGAAAAACATGCACATTTTATTTTTGTTGTGCAGAAGACATCAGAATTTGTGCTCAAGTGCAATCAACCATTTTCATGAGAGACAATTAGACTTGTCACGATAGGTAAAGCACCGATTAGTGATGACTCATTTCTGTTAAGCGTCCTAGTAAAGCAGACCCAGCTTGCACAAAAACAGGACCTCCTAAAGTGGACTTCGACCATTTTTAATACACCTGTGCTTTCCCTACAGCAACAAGTCAGTTAGCCATGAAAAAGGTCTTTCCAGTTTATAAAGTCTCTGTTTGGTAATTTGTTCTTCTCCAGAGGTCAGTACAGATGACCCAGAATACACAGACATCATGAAGATGACCAGACAGGTGGTGGGCACTCCCAAGAATTATGACTTGTGTCCAGAGGAGCAGGACTGGAAAAATGAAGAGAGGAGGCAGAAACTGGCTGCAGACGCTGCTGAGAGGAAACGCAGGAATGAGGCTGCACTGGCTGAGATGGCTGCTCAGTATGAGGACTGGGTAAGTTCAGAGAAGAAGTGGATGTGTTGAACAGTCACACTGAGTATCCATCAAAGTGTTTGATACTAGAAGATGAAGAGGAAAGAGTGGCTGTTAAACACTAACTGTAGGTTTAATTATTTTAATTATTAGCAGAAGAATTTATCAGAGGTGAAGAGACAGGAGAGTGAGTTGCTGGAAGTTCAATCGCTTCCCCTGCGAAACTACCTGATGAAGTATGTGATGCCCTCGCTCACTGAGGCCATGTTAGAGTGCTGCAAGGTCAAACCAGAGGACCCTGTTGCCTTTTTGGTATTTAAACAGCAAACTTTCCAGCTTCTCAGTTACAGAACTGCCTTTATTAATCATCAGTGAGCTGATACAGCAGTTGATTTTGTGTGTTATGTTTTGTTTTTGCAGGCGGAATATCTTTTACGGCAAGAAGAATAAGGATTACTCTGATAAAGGCTGTGCTCTAATGCTCATTGTCAGCTTTGTGATGTTTATTCTACAGTAAACAAGAAAAACTAAAACATTGTTACAGCATTATAATTAGGATGAAATGGTTTGACAAGATGGTAGTTAAAGACTGCATTACCTGTACGCACATAATGCGTGTCTGTGACACATCAACTCAGGATTCAGTTAAAAAAACGTGTACTTGTACTCAAGGTTTATCACCAAAAATCAGTAATTACCATCTTGTGATGTGAAAATAAAAGAAACTTTTAGACATTTTCAACACACTTCAAGTATAAATTTCACTAAATGCTCTGAGCTGTGAGTAGGATTACAGCTCTGTCCCCTCTGAGACTCCAGCTGGTGGGTGACTCAGCTCAGACTGTTGCTGAGTCAGCACTTACTGGAAGAACAATTATGCTGGGACCGGTTTTATGTAAACACGGTACTCTTTAGAATTGACACTGCAGGTAATAAAGCAGAGACGGACGTTTTAACGAAGTATATTTTTCATGGATATATTGTCATGCCTTATTCATATGGACTGAAATGTGTTGTGCTGCATATGTTAGTATTTATCACGAAAATGTTGCTTTTATGGTTACT
Source organism: Heterochromis multidens (assembly GCA_015108495.1). Taxonomy (NCBI): domain Eukaryota; kingdom Metazoa; phylum Chordata; class Actinopteri; order Cichliformes; family Cichlidae; genus Heterochromis; species Heterochromis multidens. Next base: position 12,644 of record VUQS01066683.1, on the reverse strand, counting down.
CATAATTAAAAAAAACAATAAAAAAATAAACAGAAAGGAAGAAACTCAGTGTGTAAAATATTACGCTTCAGTCCAGCTATCTTTTTTAAATCTGCTCTTTCAACACTAGATGGTGCATGGAGTCTTTCTGTAAACTTCACAGAGAAAGGAAAGACGGGTACTTGAATTAAACTGCTTTTTTAATTGTGTTTTTGGTTTCCTTTCTACCAAAAGACAAGACAGTGTTTATGTTACACGGACTTCCTTGCTGTGCTGAATAAATTAGTCTGCACAAAGTAAATGCCTTTGTTGCAATATTCTTGTAAAATGTCATAAAATAAGAATGCAGCGTTCCTGTTGTAGTGGTCATTAAAGACAAAGTGGTGTCTGCAGTCTGCTTTATAGTCTGTTTGTGACTGAGCAGCTGTCTGCAGGCTTGCTTCTGCTTCATGGAAAATAAGTTATGGGACAACAGAAACACCTCTTTTCGTGTGCTAGACTTTACCACAGTAAAGGCCAGGAATAGTCCATTAACATTACAGCTGTAAGAAAAACAGACAACTAGAAATTACACTAAATCGGGTTTGTTTATTTTTATAAGTCCTCTTAAATTTTACATTTTCACACAGTCTCAAAAGTATAAATACTTGATGTAAGTGTAAATAATTAATTTACATACAAGCTTGTGAAGATAAGGTGATACAGAACCTTAATATACTCTTTAGTATGGTTTTAATTTTCACAATACCACACAAATGGGCCAATAAAGCCAGTAAAACTCTCACATAAAAAATAAAGTCAACATAAAAGTTGCAAAAAAACTGCAGTTCCTGAAGTGGCCACCCAAAAGACTCCTGTTAAAATGCCCAGCTTTGCAGCATTAAAAATAACAAAATAGACATTTTTCATATATGGATAGTTCCCCCTTCATAACTCTGGTAGGGTAGAGTTAAAAACAACACGGCTAACCAGTTTGTGTCTGCTAGGCTTTACCTGTACTAGGTGGAGTCACTGAACCACACCCATCCATGATGTGTGTGCTGTTGGAGCATTGAAATGGAATTACTTGTCTAATATTATGGCTTGCTGTATGGTACAGACTGTTCAAGAATTTTATGCTTCAATTTTGTGTGTCTGTACATTGCATCAGTACAGTTTGCTAACTAACCTCTCACCCAAAGATGGTAACTTCGCCATGGCCTAAACTTGAGACTTAAAATTACCTTGTTCAGAACCAAGTGTGGGTGATGGTATAGGGCCTATATCCATGCTTTATACCATTTATGTAATGGAGGCCAAACAGGTGTTTTCAGTCATTTGTCCTGATTAAGGCAGTTCCATAACTCCAAGGTTCAACCTGCACTGACTGTGAGGTAACAGACAAAACACCTGTTTGTTCTCTAAACAATCTGAACATTGGCATTTTCTTTCTTTCAAGAAGTTACCAGGAGGTGACGAAACGTTTCTCCCACTAAAAAAACGCTATGTCCAGATGAACAGATTCAGCTTTTTGGGATTCTTTTACCTGGATTATTGAGCATGCATCAAGTGGCATTTTCTTTGTTTTTTCATGTTTCATATTATACAGTGTAAAGTATGTTATGTTTCTGGTGTTTTTTGTTTATGTTGTATTATGTGTAATATGTCTATGTGAATTTAGTATTGTCAGGGAATATATTTGTAGTTAATGTTTTCCTTGGCTAGATGTAAAAAAAGACTTACACAGTTCAATTTACTGTTGAATTTCAGCCAATTCAGCTGATGCAAATAGGAAACACACAATTGTACATATTATACAGTATATACAGTACTGTCCAAAAGTCTTGAGCCACCCCACATTTCTTTGAATGAAAGTGAAGTCAATCAGATGGTATCAAAACTCTGACAGTATTTTTCTGTATTCATAATTCCACCAATTTTGACAAGATCCCCAACACCACTGACTGAAACACAGCCCTAAACCATGACAGAGCCTCCACCGTGTTTTACAGATGGCTGTAAACACTGTTCTCTCCTGATCTCCTCTGTACATACTGATAATGACTTAAACCAGAAATATCAATTCATTGGATTCATCACTTCATAAGGCTTGTTGTCACTGATTTTCAGTCCAGTTCTTGTGTAATTTGGCATACCTCAACCTTTTCTCCCTGTTTCCCTTCCTTAACTCTTTCCCTCCTGGACCCCTATTAGAGTTGTTGTCAAATGTCATTTTACGGAAGAAAGAGTTAAGAATGGTTTCTTGAAAGCCACCCTTCCACTGGGACCATTTTTGTTGAGGCTTCTTTGAACACTAGATCAACTGAAGGGCCAGATGCATCCCTCAGGTTCTGCGTCAGGTCTTTTGCTGAATTTTTTTCCTATTTCTTAAGGACCTGACTTTCCGATATCTGCTGCAGATTGGGTTTTGTTTTTTTAGGCCTGCCACTTCTTTTGTTCTCCACTTGTCCAGTTTCCTCAAATTTTTTAAGGATACACTGCACACCATACCAAGATATGCCTAGAGATATGTCTTGAGTATATGTCCTGTGTCACAAGCCAGCCCACAGCCAGTGGCAAAGAGGGGAAACAAGACAGGCTGTGTTGCCAGTCATTTTTTTATTTACCAAAAGGAAAAAATAATAGACACGAGGTATAAGGAGTCAGACGTATCAGTCAAGACATGGATGCACGGATGAGTGAAATATATGTGTGCTGATGTTGGCAGCAGTGCAAAAAAAGAAACAAACCAAAACCTACAGATGTCATTCCTAGGGGGGAGCGCGAGAATGAGGATGGTTAGCTCAGGTCTACTTAAACTATGTGGAAGGCTCCACACAGGTGTACCCCAATCAATTTAACAACCCTCTCCACCACTGAACCTCTGCAGGAGAAAAAAACCCTTAGAATCTACAGGAAGGGATGGGGCTGTAACACTTCTTGGTGCAAAGGTACAATTTTCTCCCTGTCAAACATTTTCCATAGATTCAACTTAAGAAATGGAAACAAATTAGATGTTTTTGTGACAAATTTCCTAAAGATACAATTTAAAATTAGTTCTTTGCAAAGTTGTCTGCTATGTTCATATGGTTCATCCCTTGGGTTAGGTGTTTTTTGTTTTTTGTTTTTTTCATGAATGATTCATAGGTCAGTGTTAAATGGCTTAACAAACAAACAGAAAAATCATTCCTCTGAAAATGCTCAGGTACTAGGATTGGACTTAAAATTAGTGAAAAAGCAGCCAATGTCCAAAGAAAAAATTTGAAAGACCATCAGAAAGTCTGAAGAATTATTGCTCAAGATTTTTGCATAGTTTTGTATTCATGGCAAAAAAGTCATTCTTTTCTGCCATGCAAATAATATAAACTCTCCTTTCCTTGGTTTCAACCACCTCCTAGTATGACATAGGATGCATAGCATTTTTTTCCCCAGCACGTGCACCACATATTGAGATACTGTTCCACATTTTGGTTGGCTCTAGTTTTCAAAAGACAACACTGTATTACAGAGACGTTTCTGACGTCTGGCTTTTATCCAGTGGCTATATGGCTATAAAGAAAGCAAGGAAGGCTGTCATCATGGGTCAAATTCAGGTTAACCTGTCACAGTCTTTTGCTGCCTTAGCTATGTACAAATGATTCACCTCAAAGTCACAAGCTATCCAGATTTCAGTAGAATTTGATGGACGGTACCACAAAAATTATATACAGTTACAAGAAATACTGGGAAACTACTATGTTGAAGGTGGTGGAAGGCTTTTGGTAGAGTTGTTTTTGACATTTTCCCCAGTTATTTTTCAATTTTACATGGGAAGAATATGACATGAAGTGACAGCGTACAAGCATCACATTTTATGTCACATATGTCAAAACGTTCACACTGTCTTGCAGCGTTAGTAATGTGTTCCACATTGTCCTGTACACATATATAGTCTTTGACTTCCATTTAGTTTGTTGAGATCTGGTCACACTACCACTTGAGGGAACTATTTGCTGCTTTAGGTGATAAACGCTCCACTATGTTCACCACCCACATTTTGCTGCCTACAGAAAACAGAACAATAACAGCCTTTAAACCAAGCTGAAGATGCGAGGAGCTGCACATTCAGGTGATTAACTCTTTCTATAAGTGAGCCTTATTACAGAATAGTGATTAGAGTAGCTTAAAGTTTACTTACTGTACATTCTTAAAACCCACACCTCAAAACTAGCTTCAGACTCAAAACTGTAACTTTTAGAAAGTAAAAAAAAAAAGTAAGATATATGAGCAAGATATAAAAATGGCTAAAGATATCTACTGGTGAGCTGAACTGGGAGCAAGTGTGTGGTTGTGTGTTGAGGTGTGGTAGTAAATGGTGGGAGTGTGGTGAAGGGTACTCCGGTAGAAGGACAAGTGACAGGCAGACTGATAACTAGCGATGAAGACTGCAACTTGTTCTAAACTAGCTGCCACTGTTATATTCATCCTCTGTATTTGAAGGCAATAATAAAATCACATGCATTTAGACTGAGTATCCATCTGATATGTGCTGAAAAGGTGTGTCTGCTGTATAAATGAGTAGCCCAAATACTCTCGTTATAATTCTTTAGTTTTGGGTTTTTCCCTCAATAATAATTCAACTTTAGAAAGTAAATCATGCCAGAATAATAGAAGATCTACCAAACTTTTCTATTTGATGGCAGTGTGTGTGCATGTGTGGAAGAGATGGAGGGAAGAGGCAGGGTAAAATACTGGTGAGGAAGGGTATAATTAGCAGGAGGTGAAAGGTTCGTCCCAATCAGCCACAGTAAAAGTGTTGGCAGTCACGCTGTGAGAGCCCGAGTGGTCTGGCAGAAGCAAATTAGGACAGACTTCCCTGCAGGGAGCAGGTCCAGCTCTGTCACCGATATTTAATTTCATATTTATCGAGCGATGTCCTGCCAAACTCCCACAGTTCCCATAATTCATGTCAGTGTATATATGTGCATGGTTTAGCTTTTACTGGACCCAAAAGTCAGCCAGCACCTCCCTCATTTCCAGTATTTTACTGCTGGGAAGGGATGATATTATCCCACCTATTAAAGGTTATTTTCTTTTTAACTATACACTTTTTTTGCAGTTTTGGTAAAAGTTTTCTTTTAAATGAACCTTACCTTATTATTCTCATAGTGTTAACATGTAACGCTCATTTAAATCTGCCAGATATCAATTTTATTTAATTTCACCCATCTGGCATTCCAGAAAAGTCAAAAGAAATGCTGGGAATTTGTTGTAAATAACTGAAGTATTTGTTTCTAAAACCCAAGGCATGATATTATCCAAATGCATCTGTTGTACTAAAACTTCTCACCTGCTCTGTTACATGTCAGGAAAAAGGCTTTCCATGGGGCTAGAGAGACAAACAATCACACAGCAGCCTCCACTGTAATATCTATATGATATTTATCTATAACACGATCTTAACATTACAGATTCAATCTTGAATAATAATTTTGATAAATAAAACAAGTTGTACTGAAAGTGAAAATAGTAAGAAAAACATAGGGTTTAAGTCTACTTATATTAATGCTGAAGCCTCTTTTTTATTTGCTTATTGTTGGGGCACTAGCAAGCTTTTGCCTGTGTGGGAGTGTGCCATTGTTCTCTCTTTTGTTAGGAACCACCCTTTTTTTCTGTAGAGCTGACTCCACTCAGCAATAAGTTTTGGTACTTAAGCTGAGGGAGAGGATATGTCTGTGTAGGCTCATGGTAGGTTCAAGATCATGAAAAGAAGGCAACTAGACTTCTTTAGATTTGTGAAGACGTTTCACCTAGTGGTGACTGTCCCCTTGGAGGTGGTCCTGAGGGTCACTGGCCCATTAATCATGTGAGTCCTGAAAAAAAAAAACAGTAGTAATTATTTATTTATGAACAGCTAGTTTAGATCTCCCCTGCAGCCGTGCATACAATGAACAAATATGAATAACAGTTTACAGTTCAAATCCTTCCTTAAACATCACTTCTAAACCACAGGCACAGAAAAACATGAAGGCAACTCACGATCTAATGAATTTTCCACCTTTGATTTGATAGTAAAATTGAGAGTCATATTACACATCTAAAGGTTTATAAAAACTAAATCAAAGAGTTGAGTGTTCACTTCTAAAACTCCTCACTGAGAGGTCAGTGCCTGGTCCGCCATAATGGCTGCTCTCCAGTGGAAAACCTCTAATCCAGGGTGCCAGGAATAGTGAGAACTTTCACCTGAACAAGCGGCAGACAGGGAAGAAAGTTTTCATTCTGTGGTGGAGGGCGTCAGCTCAGGCAGATGAAATACACAAGATTTAAAATGGAAAGAAAATCCTCTTCCCCTGACCTTTTAAAATTACTTGTTTCATTTATTTCATCTTTACTTTGAGTGCAGTTTTCTTCTCAGCGCTTCTTGATGTTATGCTATCATGCTTTTCTTTTTTTTTCCTGGATGTAGATGTAAAATGTTATTTTAACTTCGTTCTGGGGAATTCTATCAGTAACATATCTCATGTAGAAGCAATGTCCAAGTCACAATTAGTGAGAAAAATAACTGGAGCCATGTGTTCTCCTCATTGAGCAGCCTTTTTACTGCTGCTTGTGTGTGTGTGTGTGTGTGTGTGTGTGTGTGTAGATGTGACTCTTTGTGTGTCACTATCAGTGTCCCAACCAAAGCTGTGAAATATGACTCAGCCACTCCAAACATCCAACCCCCATCAGAACCTCCTCTTTCATTTTTCACCTCTAACACCCACCTCCATTTCCAAATAAAGGCACCCCTCATCAACCTTCCCCTCCTAAAATAGCCTATAACTGGCCTGCTCTCTTATCCTCCTTCTATCCCCCCTTTTCTCCCCTCTACCTGTCCTTCACCCTCCTTTTTTCACCTTTGGAATCCATCCATCCATCCATCATAATATTAATATGATGGAATTATAATATAATATAATAATAATAACTTTATTTGTATAGCACTTTTTTAAAACACATAGTTACAAAGGGCTTCAGAGTTTTGATAAAAACACACAATCAAAGATACAGTCTTACATACTGTATATGTTCATTCATACATACATACTTCAATACATTACATACATTAACACCATTACCTTGGCATTAAATTTTGTGCTTCAGTGCAGCTATGTCTCCTAATGTGTGATTATGGAAGTAGGAAGTCTGTGCACATTAAAATCATTATCATTATCATTTTTCAACCAGTTTTCAAGTGCTTTTGTTTGGCTTTTATTTCTGATAGAATTGTACAACTTTCCATATAATTATAATTATTATTTTCTGACACATTTGACTGTCCGTAAATTCTATCTCATTTGTTGCCTGATAAATGTATTTATCTGGACTGTCACAACCTTCAGCTCTCTGGTCCTGATGTTAGCATTATAACTTTGTCTTCACAGTGTCAAGGTAAGAAATGGACCTAAAGCCAGAGGGATTTTCATAAGTTTGTTATTCTTCTCACAAGCTAGAATGTTCATTTTGTTTGAATTATTGAACACAAACTTTCCACTGAGGACATCCAGAAGACATTGAGGCTACATTTTTGATGTTGGCATAACTTTCATTCAACAATTTTTTAGCCAAGACTAAATATCGAGAACAGACGGTCAGTTGGCTGTTATTTAATGTAGAAATGCTTGCTGGGTAATTTGGAAACGTCACTTCCGAGTTAAATAAATAAGTACATTACTAATAAAGCAACGCTTCATCCATCATATTTCTTCTACCTATCCAGTTAAGGGTCACGGGGGGCTGGAGCCTATCTCTGCTGTCATTGGGCGAAAGGCGGGGTGCACATTGGAGAGGTCACCAATCTGTCACACGGCTAACACATTCAGACCTGCACTGTCAATTTAGAAACACCAATTAACCTAATCTCATGCGTGTCTTTGGACTTGTGTGTGTGTGTGTGTGTGTGTGTGAATTCCAGTGTATAGGAAATATGCTGTCATCTTCTCCATTTTGCAGTCCATTTTTCACCTACAGCAAATGAGAGGCAGAGAGGACTGAATATTTTCACTCGTGTAAAACCATAAAATTACCCATGGTGCCGAGCAGTCTGCACACAGCTTGTGTGTCCCAGTGTGTGTGCTTGTATTACTCTTGTTGTTGAGATCTGGTTTAGGGTTGGAGTAAGGGTTAGAGAAGAGTCAGTGTGAGGGCTGTGGTGGTCTCAGCTGTGTTGTTTTATCTGCTGGGCTTCCAGTCACAACAACCTCTACCACCCCTTCTACAGGTTACACACAAACACACACACACACACACACACACACACGATGGAAATAGCATGCCACCCCTGTGGTGGTCACCCTAACATCTGCTGGTGGTTGAACATGTTAGAAGAGGACCACACACACACACCTACATGCCATGGCTCTAACTGAATAGGGAAGTGTAGTGAACCATCTCTGTATTTGTCATTGTGATAACACTGACACACATGCCATAGATGCCACAAGTAGTCTTGTATATCTTGTCTTCACACTTTAAGGAATAAATCATTCCACCACCATGTGTCGGCCATATTGCTTTTCATCACACCAGAGCCGCACACACACACACACACACACACACACACACACACACACACGCTACTATGGATTGGGATGCCATGTCAGTTTCATCAACCAAGAAAAGTAAGCACTGCTGCTAAACACAGGTTGGTAAAGTGTAGGTGTGTGTGTGTGTGTGTGTGTGTGTGTGTGTGTGTGTGTGTGTGTGTGTGTGTGTGTGTCCGTCTACACACAGACATGCTTTACTGTGCATGCAAACCAGTCAACCATAGGGGGGTCTAAAAGGTCGGACCTCATTTGTTTTAACCAAAATGCTGTCTGTGTGTTCCTGGTGAAGTTGTGGTTTTGCCAGTTTTCCAAATTATGTTGTCCACATCAAGTCACATTAGAGGTCTGTAACCCGGCAACAGTAACTATTATTGTAATCTGATATAAATATCTGAGAGGAAGACACAGTGTTCTGGAACATAATGAAACAGATACTTTGAATCCTCAAACTGGTCTGAGAGAGAATCCTTACAGAGCATGTGAAGCAGAGCTGCAAACAAATGTTAACGTTAGTGAAACTTAGAAGTGCATACAATGGTCCAAAATCACAAATTTCTTATTTTCTCAAGCATTCAGCCTGCAAATGAACTTATTCATGAGATTTCCTAACACTTCTTTAAAGGTATTAACTCTTGCAATTGCAAACATTTCACTTGCAACCATCTCACCATTATTACTGAACCAGTAATAATGTCAGATCATCATAACATCACTAGCAGCATATATGCAACTAGAAGTCCTCATAAGCTTTTTTTCTATTGTTTGCCCACAAGTATGAGATATACTGAGGTGTACAATATGTTCTTAATGGTAACATTTTCACTCTGTTTGTACATCCATTAAACTTGTCTGTGTAGGTTCTCAGTCATCCAGGACATGGTAGTCTAAGGGTTTGAAAGAAGGCAACTGGACTTCTTTAAGTTGTTTGAACTTAAAGAAGTCCAGCTGCCTTCTTTCAAACCCTTAGACATCCATTAAACTTGTTTGTGCACATCATTCTGCATTGCTTATAAATATCATCATCTGTCATTTCGCCTGTAAAAAGAAGTCTTCAGATATTACATTAGCAATGCCACAAAGAGGATGTTAAATTTTGCTTAAAACATCTTAAGCTACACTCACCAGCCACTTTATTAGGTACACTTTTATTAGGTACATTATTGCTCATTATTGCAAATATCTAATCAGCCAATCACATGGCAGTAACTCGGTGCATTTAGGCATGTAGACATGGACCAGACAAACAAGTTCAAATCATTCATCAGAATGAGGAAGAAAGGTGATTTAAGTGATTTTGAATGTGGCGTGGTTGTTGGTGCCAACTGGCTGGTGTGAGTATTTCAGAAACTACCGATCTGCTGAGATTTTCACACATAACCATCTCTAGGGTTTTTTCTAGGGTTTTCAGATATCAGAAGAGAATGGCCAGACTGCTTTGAGCTGTTAGGAAGGAAACAGTAACTCAAATAACCACTCGTTACAACCAAGATATGCAGAAAAGCATCTCTGAATGCACAAGACACAATTTTGAAGCAGATGGGCTAACGCAGACAAAAAGAAGAAGAAATGGCTTTAATTCCTAAACAGTTACTGCAGTTCTTTTGCTAATCCCCCTTATGTTAAAGCTGAAAGTCTGCACTTCAATCACATCTCGATTGTTTGATTGCAGTGTACAGAGGCAAAGTTACAAAACTTGTCACTGTCCAAATATTTATGGACCTAACTGTATTAAAGAGCAATATGCAGCAGACAACAGATCATAAAACCATAAAGTTCAAGGTGTTTAATCTGCTGACTTTCAGCACCAGCTGACACAGACAAGAAGAGGCTGTGAAACCCACCTTAATAATCCTGTAATAAAAGAATTTCATCTGTATGACCCATTCAGTATCTTTTGGTTTTTCTAAAAGAGGCAAATCTTTTTTTTTCTTTTTTCTTTTCTTAGCCATAAATCCCTAAAGTGTGCCTAAGGTCAGTCACTTTTGGAAATTTTCTCCACCATTCGAACTCTTTAAACTCTTTAAACAAGAAGAAATCATCCACTGTGTGCTTGTTAAAATTTTGCATGTCAAAAGAAAATCATCCTCTTATAAATAGACCTTAATCAGTTCACTGCAGTAGCTCTCTAAATCATTTTTGTTCTCACACATATGATCAGATAAGGCTTATGGTGAACATGCAGCTGATTCATACCATGTGATTTTGTACTACAAAGTTCAGATTGTTTAATGTTTTGTTTTTTTTTCCTTTTGAGCATGTGGACTCCTGCTGCTTGATCTGGCAGCTGCTTTATTTGTGTGTTCCTCTGCACTACATGTTTATGATTATGTGGATATTTACTGTAAAAGTGCCTGGGATGTTGTGATCACCCCGTTTATTACATTCATTGTCAGATGAAATGCTTTCATATAAATAAATATGCTCAACAAGTGAGACCATGATGTTTCTTCAGTGCTTGAATGCTCAACACTTCAAAGAAAAAATAACAAAAATTCTTTTTTCTTTTCATTCTTTTTTCTTTTTTTGGTAGAGATTTTATGTAGCAGCTGACTCCTATTTGATGTTTCTGCATGCTTGTTTCCACCCCAAAAATATTTCCTGTGTATTTGTATTAGCTACTCAGCACTGGGCATCTTCAACACAAAGTCAAAAATGACAAACTATATTTACCACTTCTTCCTCTTTGAGCATCAGTTTAAAGCTCAAGTCATGTAAGTGTCACAAGTTTAACTCCTATCCTCTCCAGGATAAGCAGGCTCTCAATACCAGAAACAAATATCCAAACAGTTTCCAAATGCTAATAGGAGCCTGCCAGTTTTGCTGAGAGAGGAGAGATTCCTTTGAGTCTTGATGACCATGAGGAGGTTGTTCCAAAGAAGGAAAATGTGATGTGTGATGCAAAACAGAAAAAATTACCTGCAGAAAAATGCTTAGTTTGGCTTTCCATTAGCCATTCAGTAAAGTGGATTTTCAGTGGGAATCCATCATCATGAAGAATAAATAAGTCATCTGGCTATAAATACTTTGAGCTCTTAAGAATTTAGACGACTTACCCCTAAATACCCTGAAAAACATTTTTTAAATACAAGGGATCTGATTCCATCCAGATGACAATCGTGTGCCCTTTTTTATGTGTTTACATGAGTGTGTGCATGAGAATGCACAGTGTAGGTAGCTGGCGTGTGTGTTCATGTTTGTATGTTTTAGGCAATTACTTTATAAATACCCCCCACCCCCACACCCACCTATAATTATCTCTGATTGCCTCGGGGACCCCTGACTCCCACAAACCCACAGTCTTACAACAGCTCCTTCGACATTTGAGGCTCTGTCACATTTATAGGTTGTGCATAATCTGCTCCCCATGGAAATGATTATCTATGATGAAATGGATTTGTTTATATGGGACCAATCTTGTCACATTTCACTGTGTCACCCAAACTCACCCAAAAAAAGCAATTTACAACTATTTATTATCAACATTACCATATGGTTCTGTAGATTGCACATGTGACTGAACACAAACATATACAGCAGTTTTCACATGCAAAGGACCACACATTGGTAACAACAGTTTAAAGCATTAATTGTTATATTTGATCATATTTCAAGTTTAAACTGTAGCAGCAATTCTAACGTTTGACTCTGAGATATATATATACACTACCGGTCAAAAGTTTTAGAACACAAATTATGCAGTTTAATGTCTCATTGCACTCTGAAATGAAAGCATAGTGCAAATAAGCAATTGGAGTTAAAAAAGAAATCATGGAATGAATTTATAGACCAAAATGTATTCTAAACTTTCGACTCATCAAAGTAGCCACCTTTGGCAGATATAACAGCTGAACACACTCGTGGCATTCTTTCTACAATAGAAATCAAATATTCTTCAGAAAGTTCTTCCCATATATGTTGCAGAAGTTCCCATAAATGTGTGGCACTTGTAGGTTGCTTTGCTTTCACTCTTCTGTCCAGTTCATCCCAAACCAGCTCGATGGAGTTTAAGTCTGGAGACTGTGCTGGCCACTCCATGTTTTCAAGCTTACCATCTTGTTCTTTTTTCCTGAAGTAGTTCTGGCATAGCTTGGACTTATGTTTTGGGTCATTATCTTGCTGTAG
>VUQS01066682.1:63283-82161 GCA_015108495.1 Heterochromis multidens | reverse complement strand
ACAGTCCCCCCCCCCCAACCCCCTCCATTTGCTGTGTCTCTCTCGCCCTCTCGCTCGTTCTCACACTATCAGCTGAGGCATCTTGACAGATCAGGGGATATCCACACCTCAGCAGCTGTTCTCAAATACAGCGACAGGTGTGTCCATGCGCGCATGTGCGCACGTGTGAGTGTGTACCATGTGCATATACATACACACATTCATGCACTGATGAGCTAATGAAGAATTCATAAATGCCAAAGTGGCACCCTGTAGTCATGGATACCAAAGGATGTATGAGAATGACTTTACTCATTTTGACTCACTGTGTGTGTGTGTGTGTGTGTGTGTGTGTGTGTGTGTGTGTGTGTGTGTCACATGTCTTTAGCTGATAAAATAAAGGTTGTCCAGCCTGAGAATTCATTGGCCAGATTTTATCTGTCTTTTTGTTAAAGAGAACACATTTTTTAAAAAAGACGTTAATTGGTATGTGATGTTTGTGATGATCAATATATGCACAATTACAAAGAAAGCCTGGTAAAATATTATCAACATGTGCAGACATCATTGTTTGGAGTTTTTGTCTGTTTTTGATGAGACAGGGAAAAAAAACAAAAAAGCCGCCTTTAGTTGAGAAATCGATGCAATAAGATGGTTGTCCGTTAGTTCGCTGGTCTAATCATGAAGAATAACAGCTTTATCAACAAGAACACAATGGCTGTCAAAGTCACATCATATTCTTCACTACACCCACACCACTTTGTGCCTCTCTTAGGTTTGATTTTTTTTCTCAGATGAAATTAATGCAATGTTGTTTAGCAGTCAGCTCCAATGTGGCAAACGAGAGTTCAGCATACACCAACGCTATTGTGTGTTTGGAAAAATGTTTGGGAGAAAAGTTAAGAAAACTGAATTTGCATCATTAGTGTGTTGAATTTGCATTTAAGAAAATTAATAAATCACTAGCTTGTCAGACTGTAGTTTTCCCTCCTTTGGAGCTTTGTGTTTCACACTTTGTTTTCACTCCGATTAGTTTAATTTTCACTTCTTTATATTTTTGCTTTCAGTCACCGGTTACCCTTAGGCACCAAAAACTACAGAACTTGATCAGGTTTAGTAAAACTAAAAGTAAAACTAAGAAGTAATACTGACAACACAGACATAATTTTTGTAACTTTTGAGCCTTTCATAATGCAGTTGGAGCTAAAAGTTGAATGGTTACATTAACTTTTAATTACCGCTACACGAAAAGAGAGAAGACTGCATGGACTGGGAGAAGTATGAAAACAAGGAAATGGCAGCTGCTACACTGGCAGATTAATGGTTTCCTTATAAATTAAAGCTAGTTACTATGCTAATGGTATTTATTATTATAAGTAAACCATATTCAGTCACAGGCCATTACATATTACAATCTGTTTCATGTAAGAAATGTCTGTATGCTGTATTTACATGTACACTCACTGGCCACTTTGTTAGGCACACCTTTTTAACTGCTTGTTAACTTAAATATTTAAACAGCCAACTAGATGCATTTAGGCATGTAGACATGGTGAAGATGACCTGCTGAAGTTAAAACTAAATATGAGAATGGGGAAGAAAGGTGATTTAAGTGACTTTGAACGTGGCATGGGTGTTGGTGCCAGACAGGCTTACATAACCACTCATTACAACCAAGGTATGCAGAAGAGCATCCCTGAACACAAAACATGTCAAACCTTGAAGAAGATGGGCTACAACATCAGAAGACCACACTGGGTGTTTGATGAGTCTCGATTCCTGCTGCAAATTTCGAAGGTGGGGTCAGAATTTGGGGTTAACAACATGAACGCATGGATCCATCCTGCCTTGTATCAGTGGTTCAGGCTGCTGGTTGTATAATCATGTGGAGGATATTTTAGTGACACACTTTGGGCCCCTTAGTACCATTTGACCATCATTTAAACACCATAGCATACCTGAGTATTGTTGCTGACAACGTCCATCACTTTATGACCACAGTGTATTTATCTTCTGATGGCTGCTTCCAGCAGGATAACACACCGTGTCACAAAGCTCCACTCATCTCAAACTGGTTTTTTCACATGACAGTGAGCTCACTGTACTCAAATGGCCTCCACAGTCACCAGATCTCAATCCAATAGAGCATCTTGTGGTGAAACAGGAAATTCACATCATGGATCTGCAGCAAACGTGTGATGCTGTCATGTCAATATGGACCAAAATCTCTGAGGAATGTTTCCAGCACCTTGTTGAATTTACGACATGAAGAATTAAGGCAGTTCTGAAGGCAAAAGGTGGTCCAACCCAGTACTAGCAAGGTACACCTAATAAAGTGCTTGGTGAGTGTATTTACATGTTCATATAGAATAATGCAACCAAGTAGAACAATCACATTTGGATGTCAGGCTGCAGCATGGGCTAATTAAATCAGCACAGTCACAGCAGTACAGGTGAAAAACATCAGGTTCTGGCCACAAACCAATGCATCCATATGTAAAGAGTTGGGAGTGGGACCCATGTCACTATCATCACCTGGTGCATCACATAACCAAAATCAAAGGACATTAAGGCTATCTCTGAGATGCCAGAAACTTTTATAATACATTAGTATTTGCTGGACTGGAAATGAGAACAGGCTGAACTTACTAAACAGTTCGAAAGCTACACTTTTTTGTTCACAGCATGGAAGCAAATCCCAAAGCTTTCTTGTGCTTGTGAATCAGGTGTGCAATTTTCATTCAAGTGAGTCATCTTGACTCTGGTTTTCAGTTCTCCTTAATACATACATAATCCATAGAGTCCATATGCAGCATCACTCAGAAAAATTTATTCACCATTTTGCAGCTGTGCCCTTTCCAACTGTGTATAGAACAAATGTTTTTTGTACCAGTGCAAGGAGTGGCTGTAAAATTCTAAATGCATTTTCAGAGCCTGGCAAACACATCCAAAAATAATTACTTCTGTAAAAAGAAACAGGTCTGCAAATATTTTATAAGAGACGAAATGTAAAGGACGGAATGATAAACATTACTGTATTTGTTCCACGGAGCTCTGTAAGGTTGAGAGGAAAAAAAGATAAAAGTGACTGCAGCAGTTTACAGCGTATTATAGTTTTGCTGGTTTATTTAAAAAAATACAAATGCAGAAAAAAAAAGATACAGCGCATTCGTAAAACTACACTTCTTGTGCTTTTCTGCACTCAGATTCGGGAACATCACCTACTGTACAGCATTAAAAGACCAGAAAACGCTTCCTATTCTTGAGACAAAGGTGCAAACATATATGGAGACTGAGAACGAGCTGCCACCCATAACTACACCAGTCACACCTGGAACTGGGAAACAGACAGCAATAACTGGGATACTGCTGCTGTGTATAGCTCCTTCTCATCACCAGGGAGACATTCTAATAGAGAACAGGCAAGGGTCACCATGGCGATATAAATCACACCTGGCAACTGGGAGACAGTCGCCTTGACAACTAGCTTAATATGCACTCCCCGAACAGAGTGTGTATGCGCGTGTGTGTGTGTGTGTGTGTGTGTGTGTGCGTGCGTGTGTATGTGTGTGTGTGTGTAGAAAATGGGTGAAGCTCGCAGTGAGCGGAGACAGAGTGCACACAGGAGTCATGTTAGAAATGAGGCTGAAAGAAACTGAAAAATACATCAGCAAAAATATAGAACTGGGCAACTTTATGACCACTTTCACCTGCTGTACTTGTCATGTCCCCACACAAGCACATAGTCTTGTTTTGATCGTTAAACTGGCTTACATCAATTCCACTTCCTTAGCCTAAATCTAAACTTACTGTAAATTTAAGCTCACATCATGTCTTCATACTAAAAATTCTATTATTAATTTCTTATGGGGACATGCTTATTGAAACTTTAATATGAGATTCATGTATGTCCTCACAACATGAATACTAGCAAGTACACACACACATAGTTGCATGCCTATCTTTGTGAGGACCCTCATCAATATAATGCCTGACAGAGAAAATATAAGGGAGAGACATTCACTCAAAATAAAGATGCACTGATTGCATATTTCAGATTTTTCTTTTTAAAACCTGACCTGCTGTGTCTGATTTTTCTTTCTAAGAACCAATAACGTAATATAACCTGTTTTAACATCTAAATATATCTCCAAAACATTAGCAGGTGGAGTGATGTCCCTATGACAACTGAGCTGAGCAGATCCTGTGTGAGTTGGAGCAAATAAACACTGAAATACAGTTGGTTTGAAAATCTCTCCTTTTTTGTGTTGTAGTAATTTAAGTTAAACCAATAAAGTTTATATATTGTTCAACAGGGCTTAAAAAGAGGAAACTGCAAATTGTTTTATTTGAGAAATATTGGCCACTAGGTTATTATTGGCATTATGAAGGAAGCCAGATAGAGCCACAGACCACTACATAAATAAACCAGCCACCAGTCTGAACACTGGTCGATTCTGGTCACCAGAACATCGATTGGTGCATCTCCAACTAAAGAAGAAAGAAGGGGAATTTTGTACTGCCAAAAATGGCGCTTCTTCTCTGCTTCCACCAAAAAAGCCGATCATCTGCTTAAATAAACCAGGAAACCCATTAGCCAATCATGTTATATACATGTGACAGCAGAGGTTCAACATCGTTCTTAGTTTGCTGTTGTTCACGTGTTCTGGTGGGTCACCCAAAGACAGCACTCTGGATTGAGGCATGAATGAATCTGTAACATCATGAAACTTGCAGGGGTTGGCTGGTTGCTACTTTATCCATTCCCAAGGGGAAAGTCAAATATCCAGCGGCTCCATTTTAAAACAAACATCCCTCCAATCATAACCATAAATAAATAAATAAATAAAATAATGTCAAAAATAAGAATAAAAATACAATAAAAACAGGATAGAACAGGATGAAAGATTATAGCAGAAAGTGAAATGTAGATGAGTGAAAGATGATGATTTGAGGGTTGAGGGAGGGGGACGTCAGAGGGTGTTAAAAAGTCTTATTGCAGTGGAGACAGAGGACCTTCTGAACTCCTCAGATCTGCGAGGAGCCGTCTGCGTGGTGATCAGAGCAAAACCAGCCTTCATCTGTTTTTGGTGCCAAGTCATCAAACTTTTTTAAGATTTTTATTTTTTTTTAAATCAGATTTGACCTGAGATTCTAAACATGCACTTTTATGTCCCAGTGACCAATGAAATTAAAGTATTAGCTCTTTCTACTTTAATTTAAATAAGGGGTTCTGTGAGCAGTACAAATATGGCTGCTGAGTGGCGAGACTTGCTTCTAGAAGGACTTTTCCCTAGCCAGACCACTAAATGGCCCAATCCTAACCTAAGCTTTATTCTAACCTCAACTGTAAACCTATTTTTAAAAAAATGCAAAAAACACTGAAGAAAAAACACAAAAAAGACAAAGTACAGTGTACACCTACCCTGCTGTCAGAGCTGGGAATCATAGCGTCAGTCATCCAAGAGCCAAAGCGGGATCCTGAGGCTCTCACAGTGATGGGGTTGCTAACTGCAGTCAGACGACCACATCCTGTTAACAAATGATGAACGTACCGTGTAAACTCTGCAGCGGAGTCTGTCCCCCCCCAGAAATGTTGTTTATGCATACAGCAACTACATGGAGAAGATAATGGAGATGAAGCACCAGTTTGTGCTCATATTTTCTGGTTTGGAGTGAGTAATGCTCACTGTCAAGGTGACTTGGCCAGCTGGTTTATGAGCAGCCATCACCTGCCACCAGTCTTAACTCATTTCAGCAATGCTTCATGAAAACTTGAAAATGTGTTTACGCCCCAAGCATGAGCTCTGAAGGAGCAGTTTCTTACCCACAAAAAGATAACACAGAAGTGTACATTTGAGAAGAAAAAGAAATCTGTTTGAAGGGCATTTTACTATTTTAGATTAATAACTTTATAACATTTTTGGGTTTTTTGTCAACTAAATGAAACTGGGATCTCACAGTGATACTCAGTCCACATTTTTCTGACTGTAAAACACTGTCTTTAGACTTGAAAAGTGGTTGTAAAAGTGTAGTTGGTTATTTCACTGAGAATTTTAATAGAGGCTTTTCAGCTACTTGGATTAACATCAATTATAATGGATTTCAACAGAGATAGCTGTTTAGATCAAAACCAATGTCAAAACATTCATAGAAATAGCACAATGCACTTGTACAGCTACATCCACTTGTACGCTTTCTACAAACAGGCTTATTGTGTCCCTCCTTTTCAGTTTTCATCAAAATGTGCCTAAATAACCGCACTTCTGTTTCTATCCTCATGTCAGACTTTGTTGTTAGAGCACTCTCTGCTGCTCTTAAAGCAATACTTTGACATTTTGTGGAAAATATTTATTCACTGCCTGGTGGAGCATTAGATGAGAAAATCAATACCACTCTTATGTCTGTCCAGTAAAAATGAAGCGACTGCCAGCAGCCTAGCTTAGCACAAAGATGAAACCAGGGATGTCCATCTGTTTCCCCCTAGCTGTCTCTGCATGTTACTACCCGACTGCCTTATATTTACTGAACAGACATCCTCAACGGACAACTCTCACCAAGTAAATAAAATAAGGATGCTTCCAAAAATGCTAAACAATCTCTTTAATCCTAAACTCAATCCATAATATATCTCATTGATGTTTTTAAATGCAATTGTTATTCCATGTGCTTTAAAGAAAGCTGCACATATCCAGAGTGGTAATTAAGTATACAGTTAAGTATACAGTTTGTACTCCCCTGCTTCCCTTTGTTCCTTTGCTAGTTTGTCAAGTTCTCGTCTAAGTCAAGTATTCCAGCCATCTTCCTACTTTGTATTCCCAATGTTTTCTTTTTCGAGCTCAGATTTTCTTTATGTTTGTTTATGTATGTGTAGCCTTGTGTTTCCAGTTAATCCTAGTTCTGTGTATGGAGTTAATCTTTTCCTATATGTCCTCTATTCAGAGACCTCTTTGATCAATTTCATTTAGTGAAAATGGTCTAATTGGCTAGATCCTAGTTTGGTAGGCCTGACTTTGCAAATTGAGTACTACCAACTTGGTCCTATTTTCTGTTACACCCATCCTTCCTCCCTCCCTGTGGTAGATTTCAATGTTTTTAAGCTTCACTCACCTGGATTATAGCAATTTCTTCCTGTTTATAATACAATTTTTTTATACAGCTATTTTTGCAGTCTGATGAGTTGCTGTTATAAATAAATCTTAGAGTGTATAAACCTGCGGAGTGCTCCTTTAAATTGCCTCAACCCCCTGTAGTTCACACTCTTGACTGTCATGTTCAGATTACAAACTCATGAGTTACTTTCAAAGGCAGCACAAGTCATACTTTTTTATTGCTTTCCTCCCAGCACATACCTAGTTTATTCATGCAGCTGTGTAGCCTGGTCTCCAGCAGCAGCACCCTCTGCTGAAGCTCCTCATAGTCGTATGCTCCGATCTCTTCCTGGATGGCTGTCAGGACGATTGACAGGTTGAGCAGCTCCAGCCGCAAGGTGGCCAGCGTCTGCAGATCCAGTCTGTACTGCTCCACCACTGACAAGAGGGGCCGTAACTGAGACATCTGGCCCTTTAACTCCTGTGAGTGCATTAAAGAAAATAAGACAGATAAGTGAGAGATGGGCAACGCTCTGATGTGGCTGAATTTGTAAAACCATCTGCAGTCATTATTTTTCTCTTTCAGATGCTGTAGCTTGGCGTAGCGCCACTCTTTCCTTCACAGTCACTTGAGGCAGTCAGGGTGCCCTCTGAGGGTGAACCTCATCCCAGCATGTGTAACAGGGAAGGGTTAAGGTTTTGTACTCATTCGGCTGATTACGCTCCCTGTCATCCTTAATCTCCTGTTGTGCTGCCTGCGACCTGTGAATGTTTCGAATGAATCTATTCGACTGTCCCTTTTGTTCAGTTTTCAATGCCAAAACTGAGCACATGTAGTTTCAGCCAAGCCTTGTGTCACAAGGCAGCCACCTGATGTACCTGTTGCTAATAAACTCTTCATTGGAGAAAAATGAAATGAAGCGAAACATGTAAAGCTCTCTTTTCTTTGCATTTGGTTCAGAGCAGTGTTCATTTTACTTGCTTAATTCTTTCTGCACATTTGGCAGCTGAGATGCTGCACATCATATTTCATTTCTGCCTCTGTCGTTGCATCTCTTTGCTCTCTCTGGGGAACAGACGTGAGCGAGGGAAGCGGAGAACCACGTTAACCAAATGGAAAGCACCCCCAGAACATGCTAGAGGGACTGCGCAATCCATCTGGCCTGAGAACGCTTCACAGTCCCACAGGAGGTGATGGAAGATGTGCTGGAAGAGAGTACGTCTGGGCAAGTCTTTTCTGGCAATGTGACCCAAATAAGCAGCATAAAATGGATGGAGGAAATCTCTCCTTTTTTTAAATTCACACTGGATCATTTCGAGCCAGTACTGATGTAGAGGAGAGGACTTTTTTTTCTGTAATCAGCTTAAATGAAGATCAATAAAAATATGGATGGCATATGAAACAATAGTGTTCCTTGCAGCAGGAGGGAAAATAAATTTTTATTTACTATTTTTGTACGTCTGCTTTTAGCCTTGATGTTTAGTATCTTCAGTTTCAGATGCCCCCCCCCAAAAAAAACAAAACAAAACAGTTTGCTAAATAGAGAAAAGAGTTGGATTTGATATGGAAAAGAGGGAAGGATAAGAAGAAGTGTCAAAAGCGAAGACAAAAATGTTATCATCTTCTTAGAACATCGCTGCACCCCCGCACACAAACACAACAACATATCCAGGAAACAGTCAGCAGTTGGCAGTCAGTCAAACACTTTATGTATCTAATCCCTCCCCTGCTGTCTTGAAATCGCGACCTGAATACTTTTCCAACATCACTATAACACATTTTCCAATTTTTACATGTCATAAGAGCACAGTGTGAAAACTCTGTAATTCCAAGCAGCTTCAGTTTAACTACATCATCACCGCTGATTGATATTGGCAGTATTCTTTGCATATAATTGCAAGTTGATTAAATATTCATTAAAACCCCAATTTTGACAAAATGCCAAGGGTGCCATGGTTTGTTAGATAGCGAACCACTTTACCTGGCTAATCCCTCCCCTGCCACGTCTCCGCCTTCATCTCGATTTCTCTAATCTCTCCCTTCCTGATTCACACTTTTATCTCTCCTCCAGTCTCTGCTTAACCTTTACTTTCCCTCTTACTTCGTTTTTCACATTCTCCCTCCCACCGAGAAACATTTATGTGCAATAAGGCTTCTTTTCCTCCCTCTTTCCTCCACCATCTCGCTATCTGTTTATGACTCTGTTTGACGTCCCATTCTCCACCCCCCCCACCCCCCATTTCCTTTCTCCATGGGTTAAAAATACTGTTTAGTTATTGATAAACTTACTGAAGTTCCACATAAATATTCAGGAGTCTTGCCTCTCAGTGCAAAGGCAAAAGCTTATGACTGTGAAAACCCCCCAGGAGCAACAATCACATGCACACACACACACAGACACACACAGACACATGCATAAACTAACTATATAAAAACTTAAAAACAGACCCCCCCCAGTTGTTAAGATATGCTCGGCAAGAGATGAAAGGCAGAATGGATTTATGGGGAGGCGGTAATATGCCCTATTGGGGTAAGTAAGGGTTAGTCTGTGTGTGTGTGTGTGTGTGTGTGTGTGTGTGTGTGTGTGTGTGTGTGTGTACTTATACTGCTTTTTATGTGAGGCAAAAATCTGTGTATACAGTCACAGTGTGAAGCTTGCTTCCCTTTTTGTAGACAAAGTCCCCATGAATTAAGTATTTTTAATTAATAATTAATTGTAATATGAAGACTTGGTTTAAGGTTACGGTAAGGATTACAGTTGGACAAGATGGTTTGTGCAGGTTTATTTTTTACTGTCCCCAGTACCCACTAAAAAAAGAGAGTAATTATTCTTCCTGGGGACCACAAAATATTACATCTATATATCATAAATCCACCATAAGACAAACTAACCAATAAAGGACTGTAAAGGACTCCATCTTTTGTCCTGTCTTTCTCCCCTCACCCCCAGCAGCAGATGGCTGCCCCTCCCTGAGCCTGGTTCTGCTGGAGGTTTCTTCCTGTTATAAGGGAGTTTTTTCTTTCCACTGTCGCCAAGTGCTTGCTCATATGGGGTCATCTGATTGTTGAGGTTTTCTTCGTATTATTGTAGGGTCTTTGCCTTACAATATAAAGCACCTTGAGGCGACTGTTGTAATTTGGTGCTTAACATTTTTCACAAAGTTGAGTGAGCAAATATATTACAAATCTAACCCAAAATATCAAGCGTCTGAATACATACTGAACTGGGATAGAAGTCTTTAAATTTTCCACAGTAACTATCGCCTACTGAATTTAGGCAACATTTCCCAAGGCTTACAGATATGAACATATGTGTGTGCTTATGTGTCTAAGTCCACCTCTCAGTTGGATGGCATGGTGGAAAAGCAATTACCTTAGGTGAGAATGTGAGTTTTAATCAAAATTAGCACAAGTCCTACCTCATTAGCCACTAGAATAAGACAATAGAAGTGTTTCAATATAATTAGTACTTTTGAACTTGAACACACAAGTAGGTCAGGGATCCTAAAATTGACAGCAATTTGACTGAACCATGTTGATACAACAGTTCATTGCTAGTTGAGTCAAAAAGGCCTTCTAGCCGGTTACCTTATTTTAAATTTTCAGTTTTTCTTTTCATTTTTTCTTCCAGTGTAAATATCCTATATAAATAAGGTTTTCTTTATATAAATATCAATAGATATGAATAGTAATCTTAAATTCTATAAACTTCAGGTAGTATTTTAACAGAGCTTTACGTAAGTTGATAAAACAGTCCATCCCTTAGCTGAGTGTAAATGTCCTTGCAGCTGGTTGCCTTGTTGTGTTGTTTACCCTCAACTGTTCTTTGTTTACATTGTGTAATAACAACTAAATATGTGTAAATATTTAATAAAATCCAAAAGGTTTCCAAGAAAACAATGTAGGTTAATGTCATTTCCTCTGCCTATGCTTTGGACCTCTGTTCAGTTCATACAACATCTTATGTGTTTAAATAATCTGCATTCATTCATCCCTTAAGTATATCTTTTAAGTACTATGAATGTAAATTACTGTATTTCAATGTAAAGCATACTCTAAGAAGTGAGTCTAAAGATGACAACAACTGAAACCACAAGGTGTGCTCAGTTTTCTGGAACTCAGTCCTTAAAAAAACAAAAACATACCTGATTTATATTTGGCTGCTATCCCCTATCAGGTTGTCTTTTTGTGAAGAGCTGTGAGGCTTAGAGCGCTCACTGGAAGTCCTGTTCTGGCTATTTGCAATGCATGCTTTGTCTCCCCCACTGTGTCAAAAAGGTGACATTTTGTTTCATTTTCAGGAAGAGGATCCAGAAGCAGGGAGCCAAATTTACGCTGTGTGCAAGCGCACCGTGCCACAGTTAAGGTGTTTGCACGAATGCTGATCTGCTGATGCCTCAGAACGTTACAGCAGAACTTGACAGTTTGGCCCTGTGAACTAATTCACAGTGCATAATATGTGCTGTGTGTATATGACCCTTCAAAAATGACTGTCAAATTACAATGTTTACTTTGGCTCTAGTATTGTTTTTATCCGGGGTTTAACCATTTTGGTTTTGACATTTATGTCACCTTTATTTTCAAGGCATTTTTTTCCCTCTACTACCTTTAAAAAGTTGGAAGTGATGTAATTTGCCAGACAGAGCAAACAATTCAAGTATTTGGTTGTGAAGATACTCATCATTTTGATGCAGACGTCTACTTGTGTGATTAGTAGTACTGACTAACTATTTTTTTAAGGTTGACTGCTTGGTTTTGTATGAATTTATTAAATGTATACATGGTCTAACTTAAATAGTATAGCTTCCTGGTTTGGACCAGGATTGGTCTCATTGTGTTTTAAGATATATACCCTGAATGTTATTAACTTATGGACATTTTTTATTGTTAGATATTTTCATGATTATTGTACAGTCCATTTCTGTTTACTGTAAATATTTAAGATTATTGTTTATGTGTGTGAATATGGAAATGTGCAGTATTATGACAGCTTTTTAACATTATTTTCCTTTTTAACTCTTACAGTGCATTTGAGAATACAGCACTGTGTGTATTGACAATCAAGTTTTCATGAACCATCAGTTTGAGAGTTGACCATCATTCCAGCTGAGGATGCTATACTGTGAATGATCAGAAAAACAACAAACATGTTCCTGGTCATGCTAATTACCTGATGTGCCTTCTTTGGGACTGGACACTGAGGCCTCTTGAACTGAAAACTGATGGTCTCCTTGTTGTGGGATTGCAAGTGCTAATCAATGACATGAGCATTGGGTCATGTCAGAATATGGCAGCATGCCTTAGGTTTGCAAAATTGCATCTGAACAAGACTTATGGAACAATTTGGACAGAACAAAGTGGAGATGTTTGGCACAGTGCCATGTTTGGAGAAAACCAAACACAGCATATCAGCACAAATACCTCATACCAACTGACAAGCACAGTGTTGGAGGGGTGATGATTTGGGCTAGTTTTGCAGCCACAGGACCTGGGCACCTTACAGTCATTGAGTTGACCATTAACTCCTCTGTATGTCAAAGTATTCTAGAGTCAAATGTGAGGCCATCTGTCTGATAGATAAAGCTTGGTTCAAAGTGGGTCATGCCACAGTACAATGATCCCAAGCACAACAGCAAATCTACAACAGAATGGCTGAAAAAGAAAAGAATCAAGGTGTTACAATGGCCCAGTCGGAGTCCAGACCTCAACCTGATTGAAATGCTGTGGTGGGACCTTAAGAGAGCTGTGCATAAACAAATGCCCACAAATGTAAATGAATTATAACAACAGTGTGCAGAACAGTGGGCCAAAATTCCACCACAACAATGTGAGAGACTGATAAATGATACTTGGGGCACTGAGGTGGAAGTGGTCTTTAACTGTAGATACCTTGGTGTGCAGCTCGACAGTAAGTTGGACTGAAAGAGTCATATGGAGGTGGTGTACAGTAAGGGACAAAGACAACTTTAGGCTTTGAAGCTGAGGTCATTCAACATCTGCCAACTCTTGCTGCGCAGTGTCAATCATACGGTGGCAGCAGAGAGGAACAAAGAAGACAAACTTATCAAGAAGGCCACCTCTGTGGTTGGGTCTGAACTTGAGACAGTCCAGAACTGTTGTGGCAGAGAGAAGAATGCTCTCAAAGCCGAAATCAGTTATGATCAACCCTGCACACCCACACCATGCCCTGGAGGTTATCAACAGTAGCACATTCAGTCAAAGACTGATTGCAAGTGCAAGTCTGAGCGCCTCAGGAGGTCCTTTATACCAGCTGCTATAAGACT
Organism: Heterochromis multidens; assembly: GCA_015108495.1. NCBI lineage: Eukaryota > Metazoa > Chordata > Actinopteri > Cichliformes > Cichlidae > Heterochromis > Heterochromis multidens. The sequence goes on along the minus strand of VUQS01066682.1, from coordinate 68,806 downwards.
GTTTAACGCACAATAATAATATGATTTTAACCACATTCTCACATATTTCCAATATATTAGTTATTGCCTGTTTTATTCATACATTATTAACTTTATTAGGAATTAATATTGTTTTGTTATTTCTGGGATGTGTGGTGTTGTCTGTGCTGAAGCTGCTGTGGCACTGTAATTTTGTGCAAAGGATTAATAAAGGATCTATCTATCTATCTATCTATCTATCTATAAAGTCATACAGAAAATGATTACTTCAAGTTATTGGTGCTAAAGGTGGTTCTTCAAGGTACTGAATCACAAGGTTTACTTATTTTTTCATAAGACTGCAAGAAACTTTCTTTTTCACTTGACTGTACATTTATAAATTTCATTTACTTCAGTTTTTGATCACACCTAATATAGACAAAAATACTGTTGAAACAGCAGCTGAACATACCCTAGATGTGGAAAAATGTCAACCATATGTAGCCCAGTTTTTACCTATCTTTGCTCTGAGATGCAAATCCCTAAATCACTGCTTAAAGTTACATCCATGTGTAAACAGTGTACCGGGTTTTGCTAGCTTCTACTTCAGTGTCATTAAGAGTTCTAAGCTGCCAAATGCAGCCGTTTCACAGTTGATTTAACTGTTTAGATCATTCAGCCCCCCCTCCTGAGATCCACAGCCTGTCATTCTCTGTAGCTCTTGAAATAATCTTTCACTAGCCCCCCCCCCATGTTTTGTTGTTGGCACAGATGCCTGCCAGTGGCATCACGGCAGAAAACACCAAGCCTAATGAGATTAGTACTCCTAATTTAGGAAGTGAAATACATTCAGATTTCCCTCAATAAAAGGCAATACTTATCCAGGGAGGTAATCTTATCTTCTCTCCTGCAAATTTAAAGGACCAATAAACAAACTGAAAAAAAAATTCATGCTGAAAATGTTCTGTACTTTTGTGTATCAATATTATTCAAATTTGGTCATTAATATTAAAATTCAGACTCTTTCCAGACAGATTTTTTTTCCTGACAGCTTGAAGCCTTAATGTGTGCAGTGATGCTGCAGTTTTACTGGCACCTTCAGAAAAAGGCTGTGCGACACTTTAACTCAGCAGACATGAAGCCAGCAAATTGACAGCTTCAAGACAAGTTTTGTCCTCTTGATGAAAGATGCTCGCGTGTCTGAGTGCAGGCAAGAAACTTCAGCTTGGCATGCGTGAAATCAATGTTTTCACACCAAAGGTTATATGTTCCCTGCAGCAACTGTCTGCATTGTATGTGACTTGATGTGTATGTGTATGTGGATGTGTATGTGTATGTGTGTGTGTGTGTGTGTGTTTCTGTGTGTGTGTTTACCTGCAGGCTCCTAGCTGTCAGAGTGCGGGGACTGGCCACATAACTGTGTAACCGTCCATCCACTCCTCTCAGCAGTGGCTCAGAGTCTCGAACATATTGCAGGTCTCTGGATGTCCGCAGGTCAACCACCTCCATGGACTGACTCACGTTCTGAACCTGATGTACACAAACACAAACACACACACACAGCTGATATCATGAGTGATTACTGTTTGTCCCCTCCATTGCTATAAATATTTATGATTGGTTTTGGCTGCTGTCTGATTACTGGCACCTGTTATTTGTTTCCAAACACCTGTTGTTTGCCTACAAATATGGCTGTGTGGTACGATGAACAACAAAGGGTATTTCACTGAATTTTTAACCTCCCATTATATCTAGCATTGCAGAAAAAAAAAGAAGTTTTATCTGTCCCAGACATAGACCATCTGTGAAATATTATTACTTTCTGACTTATTTAAAGGCAGTGAAGAAAATATGCATCTTAGTATTAAATCAACAAAACAAATGCTATATTTCAAAAATCATACACTTACTATTTTCAGTGTGTTCACACTGACAAGGTCAGCTAGATGGTGTGGAACGCCTAAAAGTTGATTGTATGATGCTGCACACTTCTGACCCTCGGTATCTTTGCTACATGGCAGAAGGGGAGGGACTGTTACTACCTGATCCATACACATAAACCCAATCTAGTCTACACATGCACGAAAATGTACGCACTTCCGGATACCCTTACAGTTTGAAAGGAATATTTTTCTTGTTGGTGTTGGGTTAAAATTCCTGATGTCTGCATGTTTATGTCGATATCAGCGTTGTAAACACATTTACACTATATTTTGGGGGTTTTCTACTAAGTTTTTCTACTTTTTATCTAACTGTAAAGTTAATTTTTTTCCTTTGCAGTACATTCTCGTCTCTTGAATTAAGTCCATACTTTATGTTGTTAATTGATGTACATTCTGGTAAAAGCATGTTTAGTGTGACTTTTACATTAGCACTAAAACAATAAAAATAATTGTAAATGAAAATAATTTTTTTTAATTAAGAAATAATTTCACAACTTTATTTTGTTTAGTTTTTTAAAGTTACTTTATGGAATTAATGCTAGTTTATGTACAGAAGTCACACAGTGTATATGTCAAGGACTTTTACTGTGAAAGGAAAGAACGGGAAGAATCCCTTTTTCCACGTGTAGTTTCCTGTACAGCATTTCTGGCACAAGTCAAACAACCTGGGTTTCAGTCATAGACAGTAGAAAAGATGGACATAGCACCCAGGTCTGAAAATTAATTTGTTTTCTAAATCCTGGTCATTCTATATCTCAGAAGAGAGGATTATCTGGTGTACTTGTGATTGACAAGTCGTGTGTGGTTTCACAGTCGTACCCATCCTGTTCTTATCACGTGTGGATTCAAAACATTTAGCCAATGACAGTGGTGAAAATGCTCATTTTGAGACTTCATAACAGAGAGGTATGCTACGAAGGAGCTAGTAGCTTGACAAAACCTAAAGCCACAGTCAGAGATAAGAGGTATCACAATAGGTTATCAACTTTCTCTGTTAAGCCAGGCTTTCCGCTTCTGACTCTGTGTGTTTCACCGGTCATATGACCCTTCTTCCGCACAAAATGATCCCTATGAGCACTACCTGCTCCAATGAGAGATGTTATCAGATGATGATGATAAAATGGTGATTAAAATCTATAAAGACCATAAAAATATCACAGTAAAATGCAACAGTGTTGCAAGTAAAACAACAGATGAATGCTGCAGAAAGTCAATATTCTGGTGTTTTAGTGCACAGAGCGATAAAATAAACATTTTAATTTGAGTTAATTATTTTAAAGCTGAGTGCGCTCTCAGTGCTGCTCTTTATTTCTAACGTGATGGCTGCACATTAGAGCTCTGAAAACTGATACATTAAAACATTCAAGCTTACTGTCCCACAGCCTAATAAAGGAGACGTGGAGATTGCTTTAGTTTGTCGGAAGATCAAAGTGAAATTATTTTTATTGATTGAATAGATGTACTTGGCGTGTGTTCTGTGTTCTAGTCGCTGCAGTTCCAGTGTAACACAGACTAAGCAGAGTTTAAAGGGTCAAGTATAAAAGCATTTCTACATTTTTTGCATTGCCAGATGAAAACATGCACATTCCACTGACAATCCAGCACACAGTCTGAGCTGCTGTAACTTTACAGCCGAGCCGGCTTAAAAACGTACACATATAAACCATTTTCCCCCAGCAGAAAATCCATATTGCACTTAAAACATGCTGTAAATAAAAGAATCAGTGAAAACGTGGCACTTCCAGCTGATTTTAAACTGAAACTCTGAACATAACCTGCTCCCAACCAGGTTATGTGTTCAGCATAAGTTACCATGGTGATTTAGCCAAGTAAAAAGTGAGCCACTTTTGTGACGTTAAGATCACCACAGCTCACTAACCCAATAATCTCGCTTCGCAGTACACCCCCACATTATTACCACCTCATTACCACATCCATAAAAGTCTATGTCTTTTATGGATGTGGTAATAACAGGGGCCACCAACCAGGAAGGAGGAAGCAGAGAGATGAAGACATGCTGTCAGTGCTGATAGCGCTTCCAATGTTAGCTAACAGCTGCAGATTTTTTTAAGACATTACCATTAAATGTGTTGTGGTGTTCTTTGGTGATTATGTGTTTTAAATTTTCGTTTTCATTGAAGAAGAATTTAGTAGCTGTTATTGAAGTACTTCAATACAGCTTGCTGTGTCCAATTTGAGACAGTACCACCCTGTCAAAATTCATGCATTACAGTAGAGGTTCTCATGTGATGTCGAGAGTCTATAGTGGATGCGATACAACCACCGGCTGCGATGGAAAAATGTGTATTCACTAGTTGGCGAGTGGTTCCTGGAGGTTGCTGGCAGTTGCTAGGTGAAACTGGTTGCAAACAGAGTGCTGCACCACAAACATCCTTGTGAACGCTTTGGTCACTAGCAGATTGCCAGAGTCACCTGTAGTTTGCATGGCAGACGCCAACTACTTTCTGAGCGGTAGTGAAACTGAAAAGTGCGACACAAACTGTAAATGGAGACCGGTCGCTTTCAAAGTAAAAGTTGTGCCTCAACACTACTGCCAACACATTTCAAAAGGCGCAGCTTTTACTTTGAAGGCGACCGGTCTCCGTTTACAGTTTGTGTTGTACTTTACACAGTTTCACTACTGCTCAGAAAGTAGCTGGCAAGTGTTTGCCAACAAGTCAGCATGTTCCATGCAAACTATGGGTGACTACAGCAATCTGCTAGCAACCAAAGCAGTCACAAGGAGGTTTTCACCAACTGGTCAGGGTCAGGGTATACACCTTTATCCCCAGTGACCAGTGGTTGCAACAGGGTCACTGACTAGTTTCTAGCCCTGTGTGAAGGGGGCCTTATTCACCTGACCCTACCCTTGATATCTGTGGTTAGTGGTGATGGGACTGCAAAACCTCAGTAGTATACATAATGTACTACACAGTGTTTATATGCAACAAAGGACAGAGTCTACAGTCAAGCTAGCCGCTCTGTGAGAATGTAAATTTAGCACCACTGTACAGTGACACAGTGATCCTTGGAGTTAAATTCTACCAGCAAAACAGTCACAAATGCTAACATGCTGTTTTTTGACAGATGTAGCAGATGTTAAATGGGGCAAGATGAAAATTAAAGGGATCACCAAAGTTATAACCTCTTGGATCCTTGAATATCTGCAGCAAGTGTTACAGCAATTCCTCCAAATCTATCAAGAGGCTTCACTCTGAACTAAAGCAGTGGACCGACAGACTGATGGTGCTACATACAGCCATTAAACTCTATACAATGGGGACCTTTAGATGATCCAAAACAAGGAAGACACTGATTCAGAAATAAGATATTTTTGACAAATAATTTTGTAAAAGATGTGGGCACCACAGGCAAAATTCTTACCACAATTTGGACTCAGTAGAAGCGCCCACATCCACTGACCCAAAACAAAATGGACAAATTAAAGGAGTGTGAGGAAAATATGCTTTTTAAATTAAAAACAGTTTATGCTTAGGGTTTAACATCCCTAATACACTATCATAACAACATGATGCAAAGACACACAGTTTATATTCCCCGTTATTCCTCTTAGATCTCATTAGGTCCATTCAAACAGATGTTCCTCTCCTTTAGTGTCCTG
>VUQS01066682.1:42295-63263 GCA_015108495.1 Heterochromis multidens | reverse complement strand
ATTTTTCTCTCAAAAAAAAAAAAAAAAAAAAAAAAAAAAAAACTCTTCTCATTAAGACAATTGAAATCTCTTTCAATATTGAATGAAAAACAAGTGTTAAAAAAATCTATTATAAAAATGACCCAGATATTCCCAGATATTCAGGAGTGATATGCAAACAAACAAACAAACCCACCCACACATCTCCTGTACAACACATTCTATGGAGGCCAGACAAGCAAAATAATAAATAAATAAATAAATAAAAATAAGCGCTCACACCACCGCACACACGCACAAACACACATTACCAAGCACAGCAGGATCTAGGTGTCACTTCCAGAGACGTGCTGAGCTGATTAAGATTCATAAATACAGAAGACTCCCAACAAGAGCAGAGTGAGGAGAGAAGAGGGAGTTATTTCTGATAGTGTTCATCTACCTTTTTCTCATTTCTCTCTCGTTTTGTGTGAAGCAAGAACAGGATGTAACAGCACCAGTGAAGGACAAAAAGAGTAATACTCTTTGTGATGTTACCGTTGGTGTGCTCCGGTTTACCATGGCTTTAGTGAGAAAATGTGCCATCGTGTGTGAGGCTTAGAATAGCGAATGCTTTCAGAAATGTTTGCTTGCTTGCTTGATGGCGTTCAATAATTCATCAATTTCTGTCACAAATCACTTTTATTACCCTCTCTTAGGACACAGACATAAACTGAATAGCCACACACACACACACACAAATGGTCGTATGCTGAGCTGCACCCACGACATAGAACAAAGTGTTTCTTTCCCACCCATCTGTCAGCGTTTCTTTGAGTTTAAACTCTTTTGGCATGCTGAATGACTGGCAGTCTGTAGAGGATTCGGCTACTGATGTATCAGGAATACATCTGTCAGTGAAGCCCGTGTGTGTCTGTTCATGTGTGTTTCTGCAAGTGTCAAAACAAAGAGACAGTCCAGTGAATATTTTCATTCCAGTACGCTGCCTCTGCCCCGTGCTGCATGTCAATGCTGACCACTGAAACGTGCAGGGACGCGCTCAAGGTGCGAGGCAAACACTCACAAACACACACGCACCTGCTCAGTCAGCAAGCGTAGCTGTCGACTCCGAGGGTCTCGTTTACAGAGGTTTCGTGCCGGGGCGACCACCGTGCACACGCACCTGCCGTCAGGATCTGAGGCCGTGCTGTACACCTGCCAGCCTTCCTCTGAGCCCGGGTACAGTCCCTGCACACAAACACACCCCATGTTAATGAAGTCACTGCGGGATAACGCATCAACAGAAGAGAGGGTGAGCAAAGGAAAGCACAAAAAGCAAAACAAAACATATGTTGTGGTTTTATTTATTTCCAGTACCACTGATTTGTGTTGAGGCCTAAATGCAAATTTTAGTTTGAAATTTAAATACCCTTTTTTAAATGAGTCTGCAATTCTGCCAATACTTAGATTTATAGAATAGTTTCAAGGCAGCACAAAGTTAAATAGTAAGGAAATGCTGTTAATAACTAATGTTTAAATCGTTGGCACTGGCAAAAAGTCACTGGCTCTGGGTTTTAAAATTTGACAGTTTCTTTTATCAAAGTCATTTTTTATTAAATATCTTGACAGTTTGTTGGACATACATTATAATGGGCAATGTTTTGATATTTTATGGACAAAACCATACAGGAGGGTCAAAATCATTTTAGTTCACAGACCGCATACTGCCTCACTGAATCTCAAGTTGGCACAGGAAACAAGAAAATCAGTGTATAATAACTCATATGTTAAAGAAAAACAACTTTGGATTTTTTTCAGTGTTTTTTTGGGGTACAAAAGTATATTTTGAAAACATTTACATTCAATTTATCATCTCTTAACAAAACAGATGATGTACTGCTTGAAAAATAAGTTAAATTACAACAAGTTGGTGTTGAACTGTTACCACTGTAAATCAAAGAAATGTCTCAGAACTGCTCCTTGGTCTAATTACTTTATGTTGCTGTGGCATGGCAGGCCATGGGTTATGACTTTGCCAGTAAAAAGGCTATAAAACTAACAATGGTTCAGAGATCTGGCTCAGAAGAAATTAACCCCAACTAAACCCAAGTCAGAATCAGTAAAACTGACATTTAACCATGCACAAGTCTGGCATTTGAAACCATCAGATCAAACTGGGAGGGATTAAATGATTTATGTTGAAAATGCCACCTTGTTCTGCATGCTGCAACCAGGTAGTAGGAAAAAAGGTGCAAATGCACTAATACAGGGAACCATAGGGGAGTTTAGACCCTTTTTAGACCCTAAATCTTATCATAGCACCCCTAAAAATAACTATAGTAATAGTAGTAATAATCATGTATTTTTGTATTTTCTGACATTGTCTTCTAATGTTATATTCTGCCAACTCATCTACTGGAGACAGTACAGGTTAAAATGAAAACAGGTTTAACTGTCCGGTGTTCTTGATGTCATGATGTCACAGTGCACTCACACAGAGGCGTTGCTGCTTCAACAGCAGGTTTGTCATTAATTAAAAGACTTGTGCTGCTGCAGCAGAAAGAAGACGAAGACGGAATTTCATGACACAACTCAGTGGTGCAGATTTAAACCATAATTTACCTGAAATATAGCAAAAGTGCAAACTGTTCTGAGAACACTTTATAAGTCACATTGCTGTGACTTATAAAGTGCCTGCTTATTTTTATTTGTTCTCTAAATAGCGTCAAAAACATTTGCAAATATAGGCTAGATTACTAAAGATTATTAGCTACTTTTAGCTTTTAGAGCCATTAGTCTGCTGGCATATTGCTAATTTACTTTATTATTTTAGTTTGTTAAAGTTTTCCTAAAGTATTCCTACTCTGGTTGAATTGGGCTTCATTATTTGTTTACATTATAGCTCCACTTCCAGGTGACAGCAAGTCCAAAGGATGTTACCTTTGGCCAGCAGCAGCCTGTATTCAGTTTGAATAGTGCTATAAATTGATACAGATCAGTATGAGCCTTTTATTGTGTTGTAAATTCTATTTCACTGTTACATTTAACCTTTGGGTGACAGCACAAAGACTGCGAGAGGAGGATAGAGAGGGAGAGAGAGCAGGATGAAGACAGAAAAGAGAGAGCGAGCAAAAAGAAACTGGTAAGAGTGGACATGTAGTCAGAGTCAACAAAAAGTTATAAAGCCAATGTAGCTTCTGTTTGAACACATAAATTGATGATGGTTCACATAACTAAGCAGTGTGTTATACTCTTATAATAATTATTATAAGATTATATTTGTATGCTGTTTTCTAGTTGAATACAGTGTGTTTGTGTGTGATTGTCAGTGTAAAGAAGGAGTAAGGAGGATGAGAGAGAAAGAGACAGAGATATTGTATAAGAGCAGGAAGAACCAGGTGAGCAAATGAGCGGGTAGTGAAGTTAGGTGGAAAAACCATAATTATTTTTCACAAAATAATTTTTCATACATTTCATGGATGCTTTGAGTGCTTTCCAGTAGCACACATAAAAAAATAGAACATATTCATTGAATAGTAGCATTTTACAGGATTCATATCACTCTAAACATTTATTGAACAAGATGATGTGACAGACTACAAATCTATTCTCCACTCTTGGAACTGAGGTACATGACGCCCTGTGCTGAGTCTGCACAACAAAGAGAGGGTTTGTATGAATTCAAAAACTTCAATGTAAAAGTAGCTCTATTATCAGTTTGCTTCTCGCCCAGGTTTATGGAGTGGCAGGGTAATTTTCCAGTTTCTATACTGAACAGTGGTACTTTAAGTGCTTAAGCGACTTAAGAGACTGAAACCATGTTGTGCATGTTTCTCCTTTCTCCTCACAAATCGTCCTTTAACTTACTTTGGAAAATTCTGGTCAACATGACTGAGCCTTTGCCTCAGATTTGATAACTTAAGGATCCACCCTAAAACTGGTGTATTATACTGAAATCTGTAATTATTGATTCTAAATTATTCTTAGACACTACAATGGGCCATCAAGCAGTAGGCCATCCAACTGCTTGAGTTGCTTTTAAAGGTAACATTGTAATGTGTACCCAGTTGAAATGAGGTTTGTAAATGTGAAAAGAATTGACTACATTTGCAAGCAGCATATTCTTTTAATATTAACTGCAGTGCACTGTATGCATGACATTATGACTGAGAGCTGAGCCCCCTAAAACTTTGAACCTAGATTCGCTCCTGCAGGGAACCTATTGGTAAAAGAAAACACCCATTTAAACATCCTACACAGATGGAACAACATTTACATTCATTTGAAGTTGTGTTCACTACCATCTGATAAATGTAATGTGATGATTTTCAACATTCACTGTCTTGTAGTTCTATTTACAGGTTCAACTTGAGAGTCACATTTTGCTCTTTAGCTGTGAAAATAGCATACAAATTGTTTGCAGGTTTGATTTACAAGAAACAAACAGTAGACGCTCATTTTTTGGTGATTGTTTATTTCTGCTTTGTCAGTTTGATTTAAATTTAGCTTCAAAAAATGGCCTCGTCAACTTTGGAAGAATCATAAAACTGGATACTACATTTAGAGATTAAAGTGAAGTATTTCAGTGCTATGAACTCTATACCTATATATTTGAACATTACATAATAATAATACAACAAAAGAGAAACTAAATAGTTTTAACTTAAATCAAAATTGAAGTTAATGGTTAAGGTTTAAAGAAATTAATTTCTTGCCCATGCTGTTGCTGAAATAAAAAAAAAAAAAAAGGCAGAGAAGATGTTTGGTCGTGCACTGGTGTGGACTGTTAGAAGGGTAGAAATCATCTTTTGTGCAGATTTGTGGGAGCTCTGGGGAGTCTGTGACTTTTTGCCAGAGAGAACAGCAGTTCGGTCTGTGGAGGCAGAGAGTGGAAACTCTCCAGTAATGCTGCTAGCTTTCCTGGACACAGACATGTGGGAGATGTCACAGCTGATTTTAGCAACAAATGAGAAATATCCAATTTGGACATGGATGTCTGTGGTGAAGTTGAGTACAATAAAACACAAAAAGCATGCACTGTCCTTTTGACAAACATGAAAAGACACTTAAATCATGATACACATCCTGTTGAGATTTACATGCAGGCTATAACAATAACAACACAAAAGGAAAATATCTGTTCAGCCCTTATGACTACAGTCTGACCTGAATAAGACTGAGAAGCTGAAAAGAAGTGTGTTGGCTAAAAATAAAAAAAATACATGCAAACACTTCAAAGGCTATGAAACTGAGATTTAACAGCGACTACATTCACACAGCATGGTAACTGCTCTAATCTTTCTTTATTGCTACCTTTACATCAAAATATGAGCTTCTTTTTTTTTTCCAAATAATGACTGCACATCTCCCATGACCTGTGTATATGTATGTCTACTTTTATCTTTCATCAAATATTGTAAATGGTAGGCAGGAAATTTATTCATCCTTAAGGGAGCAGTTGCTGAAGCATGTGATTCAAGGTAAAATAATTCATAACACCCTTGACAGTTGTCACAGCGACTGAGGGAAAATGGTTTTTATAGATTTTATATTCAATTAAGCGTCACTTTTTGTTGAAGCAGAGTTGATAATATTTAGACTTTGAAAACAGTACCCAGTGGAAATGATTTTGGTGATAAGATACATTAGAGCCTGACCAGTATATTGGTGCTAATAACAGATAAATGAAAATTTAAAAAGTAAGGAAGAGAGTGTTGATGTTGCATAGTTTGTCCACCAGAGGACAGTCTGCAACTTTCCTGTTGGCAACACGTGATTGGAAGGCAACAAACAACCAGCTGATCTGAGCAGAGCGTAAACAAGTAATCCATGACTTGTTGTAACAGTAAAACAAGATTATTTTTAATTATTATTAAAGCAAAAGATTAGTTTTAAATTGCATCATCTTAGTAAGTAACTCATAAATAACTACACATAAGAAATGTTAGGGAAATCTGTTTATGTTTCCCGTGTCTGAAAGGCGCCAATATACATACAGTGTGCTGAAGTTATATTCCAAATTTATATATATTTATATTCAATATAGTGGCACCTGATGATTATTCATAATTTAATAATCTCTTTTCCCCCCCTAGTTAATCAAAGAGTTCTGTACAGGGGGGTCTACTCCAGCCCACTGGATTGTCAATTTTGAAAACTGCAGAGAAGCATCGTGCATAGCAGAGTGCTTATTTTATTTTATTTTTTTTCACTGTATTTTGCAGCAGGAAACATTGTGTTCCAAATTAGTAAGAATGAATCTCATCATAAAAATGGCTGAACTGCTAAATGACACTAGCTCATGCAAGGAAAAGCACCTGTGTATTCATTTGCATAGCCAACAAAGTGCTACTTTTTTCATCCAAAGTGGTTCTTGGCAGCAATTGCAATCACAGTTCTTACAAAACTATTGGCTGTGGCTGAATGTAGCTAAAATACATTTACTCAAATACTGTCCTCAAGTATATATTTAAGGTCCTTCTACTGCAATGGATTATTTCTCCATCACTGAACCGTCTACTTCTCCTTCACAACAGTCAGAAGGAAATATTGTGCTTATTTTACTCCACTACATTTATCTGACTATAGTTACTAGTTACTTCTCCAACTACAATTTTTCATAACCTTCCTGTTGAGTAAAAACTGTGGAAGGTTTGTGATGAAGTGGAGGATACTGTCACAAAGCTGAAAGCAGGGAAACATGAAAAGTTGTAGTAATTTGGCACTGAGTCTGGTTTGGGTGTTATAGAAGTGAAGGAGAGATCATGACCATTTTGTTGATTCAGTTGTTTCAGGTAGCTGATAAAAAAGGAGAAGAGCTGTGTTGGCAGATTTTCTTCCCTATGAATATGAACAATTATTTTTATCTTCTATGTTGATCTATTTAATAAAGCAAATCTGACTGAAATAAAGATCAGCCTGTACAGATCCTTCACCAACAGGCGACAACAATTAGTACTACGAGTTGGCTATTAATAGATAGCACCCCAGCTAGCTAATGTGTGAAGCAACACACACAGAAATAAGCTCATATTCAGCTCTTGATTAGTCAAAGTTTAAGCATGTTATTTAACTATACCAAGAGATTATGACAAAAACATGTGTTCCTTATTTGATTCTTAGTGTTATTTGTGGTTTAGGTTTTGATTTTCATTTATTCCTGATCATTCTGAGACTTTATTTCTTTTCTGTTTTACTTCTATTTAATGTTTTACATTTGTGGCGTTATTAGTCCCCTCTGTGTTTCCCCCTTCTGTTAAGTTCATGCATGTTCTGTGCATCCTTGTTTCAGTGTGGTTGTTATTCATTTCCTGTTTTACTTCGGTACTTCCCTTCTGTCCTCACCCAGCTGATTATCAGAATCAGAATCAGAATACTTTATTAATCGCAGAGGAAATTATGTAATTATATATAGCTGATTATATAGCTGATTCCACTCCCTTGATTAGTATATGAATTGTCCTGTGTCCCCCTTGTTCTTTGTTGAGTTGCCTGTAATCCTACCCTGTGTGCTTCTTTCTGTATTCTCATGTTGTTGCCTTGCTTTGGAAATCTGTTATTTAGTTCGCTGGATCAGACTAAATACATAGCATGCCTTTTGTTATTGGAACTCTGCATCTTTGTATCTTGCATTTGGGTCCTTTCACTGCACCTCTCATGACAGCTCTCCATACTACATTGTTCTAAACAATCTATGTTTAACCAGGCCCAAGTTCAATAACTAATCAAATCACTCTGGGTGAGATTGCATGTTCAACATAAAACGATTCTGCACTCTGCATTCATGACAACCTTAAAAATCATTTTAAAATCGGTCTTTCTTCTAACATGCACCGCTTGAATATTTGGATTTGAAATCTAGTTTGTTTCTTTTTCCAACCCTGAATATTTGATTAAAGAAAAAAAGCACTGGGTCAGAAGAACGGTGCTGATAATACACAATCGGGTGCTCTTCAAAGATGAGGCCAGTGGTCAAATAGAGATTTTTTTGTTCAAAAAGAAAAAACAACATTTGTGCTTATTATTAATGAAAGTCCTTGGTATTGATTTGAGGGGCCATAATCTGAGGCACTCTGTTTTTAAAAATGATTAATTCATGGCTCAAACACTGCATTTCAAAAATCAGAGAGTCTTCAATGTGATATCAGGAATAAAGAAAACAGGTATTTCATTTAAAACGCTTAAGAGGCACACTGTGTATGAATTCTACCATTTAAGAGGCATTTCAAGTGGCTCTTTCGCAACTCTATTTGAATATTTGGATGCTATAAATTTGCTGCTATTTAAATGTCAACACTCCTGCTGGCATAATAGTATATACGTTTCACTATTTGGTATTCAGACAGTAGGATAAGTTAAAAAATGCCATTATTTGATTCACCATAGGGAAATCCTATTTTTAATCTTCTGTAGCATAAAGAATGGCATAAATCCAACCTTCTGAGGTGATTTTTAAAACTGCAGCACAGAGGAGTGGACACAATTATTAGCATTAGTTGTTATATAATCAGACTCACCAGCAACCCCCCCCCCTTTTTTTTGTCACTTTTTTGGGTTATTTAGGAGCTCATTAGGTAGTGCTGAGGTGACACCTATTGTTCCCTGAGGGCTGACCATTTGGAACCAAGTCACAGCAGAATAAGTTAAAGAAAAAAGAAAAAGAACATGTTAAATCATGAGCTCATTACTGTGAGATTTATCCAGGTCTGCAGCTTGACCTACTTAGTGATAACACTTTAGAACAATGTAAAGGAGCGGCTGAGTTTGATCTGACACTCACAGCCTGTCACACTGAGCTGCCCTGAAAACCCTGAAAAAGAATAATGGCAGAGGAGGAGGAGGCTGCCGAGAGGATGAAGGCACGAGAGGGAAATATGGAGAGGGAAACGTGGCGGCCTGGAGGGAAACATCTGATAAATCTATCAGCTGGGTTCAGTGGGGTAACCTTGAAGTCCTATTCAGAACGGAGCTGACGACGCAAGGGTGGAGGTTTAAAAGAGGAAGATGTGAATGGGCTGAATATATGAGCATCGGTTGTGCCTACTGCTCGATGTAATTAAACAGAGGACATATGGCACCTCGGGGCTCATTTCACACAAGGGAAAAATGATAAAAATCTACACAGGCAGCTCAACTGATTGTGATCAGAGCAAATACAGAGAGTGCAGAGCATTTCTGCAGTTGACAAATTGTTGATAAGAGGCTGAGGAGACAGGAGGATATACAAAACTCAGAAAATGTGCGTAACATCTTCCAACAAGGGGTGCATTTACCCCAAGTGGCACTGCAATGAAAAGACTGTAGAGCAGCCTAATTAAAAAAAAAAGTCATATGATTAAGAAAAATATGCACATAGTGAGTCAGCGGTAACACTTGAATGCTGCATGCTTTGATTGAGTGTTTCAAAACAGGTTAGCAGCAGAGAAGCTGCAAGAGTAATCGAAACATAATGTAATGCACGGTTAAAATAGCAATGAACAAAATAGCAAAAAGTAAGAGGTCAGCAACTGAAATGTGTTGTGGAAACCGACTCAATAGATAGATAGATGGTCAAAACAGTTAAAAGTGATCAATAAATGGCTAAAATAGCTTAAAGTAAAGGTTAAAGAGTCAAAGAGTGAAAGCCACGGATAGAAGATAGTTCAAATAGGTGCTTAAAACAATAGAAAACCCACTGAAATGTCAAGCTTCTGCTACTCAGTATGTAAGTTGAACAAAGCCCCTGTTTATTTGTATAAGCAACCCTTATTTAAAAAAGACAAAAGAATACCCTTTTTATATAATTTATGTTTTAATTAAAATACAGTTTAAAATTAATTCAGCACATTTGGAACCTGACAAGTAGTGCTGATTAAAGGACACTTGAGTTCATTTGATAAGACTCCGGGGAAATGCAACTGGCAAAAAAATAAAAAATAAAAGCTTAGGAACAAGTGATGTAGCTAACAATTAAATTCACACACCATTAAGCTGGATTACAGAAACAAAGCAGCCTGATTTCAGAGATTTTCCATCTAGAAACTGTCTGTCATCTATTTAAGTAGCAACGCTACCCTTCTATCATCTCCATCTGTTTAAAGTCACTGTGTGTGTGTGTGTGTGTGTGTGGGCACCTACTTGCATGAGACTGCATGCACTTTGCTGAACTTGCAAAGTACCACCACACAGCAGATGTGAGGTGCCTTTTGAGCCAGAAAGGTAAATCATGCAAACCCTAAGTGTGCACACAAATACACACAAACACAGCTGTATATACAATGCACACACAGGATATATGCATATGGGGTGAAGACACCTGGGTGTGTGCAGTGGTCCCCCATGCCTCGGGTTGCCAGGGGGGTTGCTAGGGCAACAAATCACTGGCTGTCCCATTGGGTGAGTCAGCCTTCCCCAAGAGAAATATCACCCCAGTAAGTCGGAGAAAGAGCAATCCTATTACCGGTGTGTGGGTGTAGCAGTAAGTTTGTGTGTGTGTGTGTGTGTGTAGCAATGGGTGCATACTGTACATGTGTTCTTTATGACTCATAAAAGGTTATTTATTTATTTATTAGTGCTATTTATTCTTCAGTTGTGCCACCTGCTGTACTATATTTTCTAATTGTTCTCTGATTCTGCTCTCGTGAGCCCTTTTTTTCTATTCCTCTACCTCCTTTCATGTCTTTTCTGCACCAGTGAACAGATCAAATATCTGCTGCATGCAGGCTAAATATCCCCGAAGATCTTGATAACTGAATTTGACTTATTTCCCCCCTCACTGTAGATATTCTAGATGGCTTTTTTTCTTCTATGAAAAAGCAGAAATTTATCTTAGAATAATTACAAATCATGTCACAAAAGAGCGCTTATGTCATTATATTTACTGATAGTGGATGCTGCTGTGGAGAAAAGAGCTGGTAGAAGTATGTAAAGGTACTGCTGTAAAACACAAATAACTCAAGTGGCAAGTCGACAACAAAAACGTTTCTTTACCATTTAACCATCTGAAGACAATGAAGATTAAGTTCTGGTAGCACACACATACAGTGTGTGTGTGTGTGTTCAGTCATATGAATATGAATACATACACTGACGATCCGTTCATGCGTGCCCTCGGAGGAGATGATGGTTCCATTGAGTCCAACCAGCGACGGCAAGGTCTGGGACATCCAGTTAGTCACCATAGCCATGGTGCTGAGCACCGCTCCAATCTTCAACATGGGAACACTCATCCTGATGCATACACATTCACACACTGCACACACACACTAACAGAAACTCTGGCCGGCTCTCACACACAGTCCAAACTGTTGACAGCAGTCATTCTAACAAGAGCGGCTACACAGCATGGTGTTACAGGTTGTGTAGTTGCTCTGCAGTGTTTGTTTAAAAGGAAAAAAAAAAAAATCACAAATTTTCCCACTTCTGAAGTCTAAGACACTGCCACAGGTTAGTAGATAAATCCAGATGCATCCATGCAAAGACACATCAAGTCCAAATATCCAGCTCAGGCTGCAGGAGGTGCTCCTGGAAACAGCTGGTCTGAACTGTGTGTGTGTGTGTATGTTTGTGTGTATGTGTGTTTCCTGGACTCCTTCCTTCGTCTGGCAGTGAGGCGTTGTGGCTGAGCCAGCGCTGCTCTCTCATTTATCCACTAACTCTCTGCCTCTCCCTCCCTCCCGCCTTTCCTCCACCCTCTCTCGCAGACACACTCCTCCATCTCTCCCTCAGACTCTCACCTATTCCTTCCACTTCTTTATCCAAGTGCCACAGTCTCCTCTCAAACAATATGTGATTAAATGAAAAAAACCACACTACAAAAAAGTCCTAACAAGAAAAAAACATATTCATCTAACATTTATCCTGTTTTCTTGATTTTTTCCCCTTCTCTTTTCATTTTCATAGCCATTTTCTTCTTCTTTTTCATGACCTTTAATTTTCCCTTTTCATCTTGACTGCAGTCAACATGTCCCTTTCTTTTCCTCTATGTCCAGTGTCCCCATCTTTTCCTTTTGTATTGATTAAATGCAGACGCCTACAGGAATGCACAATGATCTAGACTGACCTCTCCCTTAAGTGTGTGTGCGTGAGTGTGTATGTGTGCGTTTGTGCTTCATGCACATCACACGCTGGTGCAACACTGCCACCATGTGGCCATCGGTGCCTGCCGACAATCAAACTATGTAGGAGATTTTACACAAGATTTGATCAAACTTCAGAGAAAGTACAAGATGTACAGATGCTTTATTTGATCTAGCTCTGCAGCATTTCCATGGCAGCAACAAACTCCAAAAATAAAATCCAGCCTGTGTGCCACTTCTGTCACTGTTTTTACAATGTTTGCATCTACCTGCTGAGGGACTGCAGATTCAAAGGAGATGGTACAGCACTTATGCACAAAGCCTAAGTGTGTCCCAATTCTGCTGATATTCTTTTGTTATTTATGTTTTTATTTATTTTATTTTTATTCTGTTTCAACATGGTTCTCTTTTGATATTGTGTTTTAATTGTTGTACAGCACTTTGTCACTTTTATGTCTGTGAAAAGCACTATACAAACAAATTTTACTTACTTACTATCTTACTTACTTACTTACTAAATATACTTATTGTATACACTATATACAATACTACGTCTTAACTAAGTTTCTGTATATCTTTTGCATTTTTAAGGTTCTGATTCCTGGCATCCACGTTCTCTCTATTAGCAGCATTTGCAGCACTGCTGTTCACCAGGCAATTGTTTTGTTCTTCAGTTTGTTTTTGCAATAAAGATGAGTTTTTATAGCTTTATATGTTTGGCTCCTCTATGTTGCTTCCCTTCAGAAAGACCAAGATGGTTTTTTTTCTTTACACCCACAATTTGTCTTAATTTTTGTAAAGCTGTGAGCAGCTCCTTCTTTTTTAAAATGTTTTTTGGCAATTTAAAAAAAATTATTAACTGGCATAATCATTGGTTTATTTATTAATAATGAAAGCTTTGCAGGCCGTAAAAAATTAAAGTTAAGTTATTATGCTAATTAGCATGACTCAGTTCAATTCAATTCAATTCACATTATTTTTTTATCTCACACTGAGCCTTTGTGCAGCCCCTCAGTTCATTCACTTTCTGAAAAAAGACATTTTATTTCCTTTCTCTTTAAGGCAACTTTCTTCTGATTGGCTGCACTTTGCAAACAGAAGGTTTTAGACAGCAGGTGGGTAGGGTGTGTGTGTGTGTGTGTGTGTGTGTGTGTGTGTGTGTGTGCGCACGCACACGCACGCATGTCTGAGATTATAGGGTTTTACATATCAGGACACAATAAAAAATCATGTGGTCATTAGCAGGTCTTAAAATTAGGTAAATACAACTTCATATGAACAACAGCACATTACATATTACACCTTGTCATTGTTTATAAAAACTAATCCAGAATGCAGAAACACTTTGTAAAAAACTAAGCACACCCCATAATTCACTAACTTATAGAACAACCTTTAGCAGCAATAACTTGAAGTAATCATTTTTTCTGTGACTTTATTGTAGAGAAAACATTAGGGAGGAATTTTGGCCCCTTTACAGCATTGCTTCAGTTCAATGAGGTTTGTGGGCATTCGTGTATGCACAGCTCTTTTAAAGTCCTGCCACAGCATTTCAATCAGGTTGAGGTCTGGATTTTGACTGGGCCATTGCAGCACCTTGATTCTTTTCTTTTTCAGTCATTCTGTTATAGATGGTGTACCTGGGATCATTGTCCTGATGCATGACCCAGTTTGGGCCAAGCTTTAGCTGTCAGACAGATGGCCTCATGTTTGACTCCATTTGTGTTTGCGCTGTTATGCTGTGCTATGCTGCGTTTGGTTTTGGCCAAACGTCTTCTTTTTAGAAAGAAGAGGCTATCTCCTTCCAAACAAGCCATACCTGTTTAGTCTTTTTCAAATTGTACCGTCATGAACTTTAACATTTAACATGTTAACTGAGGCCTGTGGAGCTCTTGGGTTTTTTGCAGTTTTTCTGAGCATTGCACTTTCTGACACTGGGGTCACTTTGGAAACATAATATATTATAGAGGTGCCCATACTTATTGATGATCAATAATCAAGTGCATTTGATCAGCAGCACCTGGTTCCTCATAATTCTTATGGAAGCAGTACTTAATTTTTCACCCACTACTTCTAGATTTTGGCTTAATTTTTGTAATATGTCAGGACGTCCTAAGGACCAGATTTCTTTTTTAATTATTATTATGTCCTGATACATAAAACCTTATAATTGAAAGAGGGTGTACATTCTTTTCTCAAATGACTGTATTTACATACATTGTCTTTTTCTTACAACACAAAGTGGCTTGAGTTGAGTGTTGTTGTGAACTGCTGCTATATAAAGAAATTTAAGTTGAATTGAACTGTAAAACTAATTTGTACAGTGACATTGCTAAATAAATCCTTTACCAATTAGACACATTTGATCATATTGTTTTCTGGCCTCATTTAGGACAGCAATTTAAGTGGTAATTCTTGATGAAGGCTATAAAATGTGGTAATGACTATATAGCTTAAAAAAACTAAAAAGAACTAAAAATAAGTTAAATATACTGTGTATTCATCTTGTGTACCAAAATATAAAGCGATGATCAAACAGAATATAGAAATGGTGTCAAATACACCTCAGCACTAATCACTAATCAAGATCATTAACTGTATTTTATTGTATATGCAATTCTCTGCAATTTACCATTTGGAATTTGTTCAAAGTCCAGTCTAATTACAATAGGACAATACTGACATATCAAGCCGATAAAGCTATGTTTTTGAGCTGTTAAAAAGGTCATCCAAGATGCTAAACAGAATGCAGTGTACACCTGATGTGTGTAACAACATCAACAGCTATAGAAGGGCTGTTCCCCGTCTTGTGCCTTGAGCAATTACGTGTCAACAATTTAACTAATCAACACTAAATATTTCATAGTTCCTTTGTTCTCATCAGCAGTAACATGCTCATTGTTTTTTTTTTTTTTCCTCAGTAAAGAGCCTGCAGGATACACATGGATTATACATAAAATGTCCTTCAGCAAATACTCTGAACTCTGAACATGAATATTTCAATCAGCTGCACTTAAGGTTACACAGTCATGAGGAGGAGGAGGGGCACAACAGAGCCAACATGACAAGTGAGTGGTGTAAAACACCTTCAGGGTGTTTATGGTCACTGACTCAGGTTGCTGCCGCTCTGCATTTTTACAAACTAATCATCGCCATCTTTTCAATAGAGCAAAAGAAAAAAGTTTATCAACAACACAGAACAACAGATACAAAGAAGAAAACTCAAAACATTCAGGCTAAACTATTAATATAAAAAAAATACATAAAAAATTAAATACAGGTGATAGTGATTTCTCTGAGCATGAAACTCGGCAAAATAAATCTATAAAAATATGATTTTAGGAGTAACTGGGAGGACGAGTCTGGTATAAATTCCTTTGTCGGCAAACGTTGTCTTTATCTAACACGTTTTAAGATGTGGTGCTATGAAGAATTTTATTTCTTTGGGTAAATTTCTTTTTAGAAAATACTCAGAAAGGTCTGGGATGAAAGCCAGTGGAGTCCTGTTCTTGGTGACTTATAAATATGTTTCCTGTCCAAATAAATGCATGCTCTAACTGTGGGTATGTAGTCATTTTGACTTAACTTTTTCTGGACTGTCTAGCAGATACCAGGAAATATAAAAGACACAAGGTTATCTCTGGCTAAGAAAATGATAAATCAGAGTCCATCTATTTTCTCCTTGAATCACTGTAAAGTTGAAAAACTTTTAAATTTTAGCTAATTTGACACACAGATAGAAAGTTTAAGTTGGGGACATGGTGTCTTCTTACCTTACATGAGTTGACAGTGAACAGCAGCAGCAGCAGCACCCACAGGGCTTCAGGTGGACTCATCACTGTCCTTTTCTCTCCCTCTGGTATTCCTAGTCTTGACCCAGCTTTGACACACACCAGACATGAAAAAAAAACTATATCAGGTACTGTACACCTTCCTTGCTAAGCCTCGAGGTTATGACTAATTTGACTAGTTTGGAGTGACTGAATCCCCTCGGGCTGGTGTTGGCTGCTTGCTGAGGAGAGCCACTCAGGAGCTGACTGAAGACAGCAACTGTCTTTGAGGAAGATTAGAGAGGAGGCGTAGGGAAGGAGGAGTTGGTGAAAAGGATGATTATTTGTTGCTTAACACAGGCAGTGAATATACAGTTAATTGGTGTGTGGGTGCACTTGTGAGTAACAGATTGCATGTGAGATTGAACTGCTGATTCTGATATCATAAAGTTACTCTCTAGAAGTTGGGAAAATAATCAATTTAAGTTTTTTCTATTACAGTTTGGAGAGATGGTTGGAATCTTAAATTAATATTCATGCAAAAATATTTTTTTTAAATTCCGAAATTCTACATTCAAAATTGGGAAAAATGTCCAGCTTTTTTGACTCATGTAATAATAAATGATAATAAAAAATTTGTGACAGCTAAGGTTATAGATTACTCAGATAATCTACTAATCAATACTAAAAATTGGTATCGGATTGCATTTGCAACAGTATGGATACCAACAGTGCTGTCTTGCCTCCTCCAATTGACACACAACTTTGCACAGCCCCTCTCCTCAACAGCAGCAGCAGAACACATGAACAGTAGTCGATGTTCATATCCAATGACTATATAAGAGTTTACATAAGAGTTTTTTGAAGTCATTGTTCACAACATTGAACATTTTATAAGAAATTTTGAGAGGTAAGTAAAGTTCTCATTTCAGCAAAACAGAAGCATTAAGCAGCTGTAAATGTTAAGTCAGCTGGTGCACACAATGACTGTAAACAGTCATTACATTACAGGCAGCAACCTATCAGTCCTGCTGCCTGTAACATTAATAGACAGCATTCATTTAAAAGGATAACACAATAATTTGTGTCTCAAAGGTGTTGTGTTTCTCTTAAAGTCCGTGATTGAAGCTAAAAAAGTCTACTAGCAACTAGACAGAAACAGTGGTAGCCTATCTTACCACTTTTCTTTGCTCTATATAAAAACAGTATTGTCATTGATGTTACTGTTTGTATGTTCTAAACTTCATAAAAGAAAATACATAAATAATGCCTTGTAATTTTGTAGTCATCCCATGCATCAAAAATTGTATCAGGTATCGAATATTTTTCTGATTATCGGTATCGTGTTTGAAATGCCAACCCTACTTCCAACCCACATCAGATGCATTTATATATCAGTTTCTGTGTTAATATCAGAACAATCATTTTTCCAGTTTCTTGGTGGAAAATAAAAGAGCTGCTTACAAAAGAGGCCAGATTTTTTTAATGTTAAATATCTGAATAAACATAAAGAACTCAGAATACAATTGTCTAAAACAAAAAATAGTAGGCATACAGTAGGAACTGTGCGTTCAAAGTATAAATAAATAAAGGCGCAGTCCATGCCAGCCCATATTATTCACACATTTCAGCCACAACCATAGACTGTATAAATTAACTATGGCCACAACCCAGAATGCACTGAGGTTCAGTATCCAGCCTGAATAAAAGACTAATCAAATACAAAGAATTGAACTACAATTAGCTGATGTTTATACTTTAAGACACAATCGTAGAAAATAATATGCTACATTCTAGTGAGCTAAGATTTTATAATGTTACACACACAAAACAGGAGGGTTTTTATAAATTTGTGTTCTCTTCTATATCAAATTTACGATTCAAACAAGTTTAAAAATTAAATTGTTAAAGCAGTTTTTATCAGACTATATTTGGTTTTAGTTTTAAAGATTTAAGGTGTGTGAAATAAGTATGAAAGAATATAGTTTAATGCAAAAGTAATGATTATTTTATATGTTAGACATTAGATTATTAGATATGATATTTCAAGCATAGACAGTATAAAAGATACACGTTGCTATTGTGATGTCACCCATTGGTTTCCAAAGTCATTTTGAAGCCTTGAGATGAGCATTTTCACCGTCATCAACTGGATGTGGAGGGGTGGGTCTGACCATGAAATGGCACACTCATTGGCTAATGACTTGATTGACAAGTTGTTAACCAATGAGCGTGTGGTTTCATACCACAGATAATCCTCCATTTTAAAACATGGTATGACCAAGATTTACAAAATAGACTTAATTTTTTATTCAATATGACCCAAAATAAGTGACTGAGCCCATAAGCTCAGCAGGAAAGTGTTTACAGAGGTCACAACAGAAAGCCTTTTTTCCATTGACGTTTATGGACCACAAGTCTTTTTGCAAGCACATGTATTACCATCTGGTGGCCTTTAGGTAGAATACAGGCTTTAGGCACTTCCGCATTGGCTTCATTTTTCCCACCCAGAAGTTACATCCATGTTTTATTCAATTCAGTTTTATTTATATAGCGCCAAATCACAACAGCAGTCACCTCAAGGCACTTTATATTGTAAGGTAAAGACCCTACAATAATACAGAGAAAACCCCAATAATCAGATGACCTCCTATGAGCAAGCACTTGGCGACAGTGGGAAGGAAAAACTCCTTTTTAACAGGAAGAAACCTCCGGCAGAATCAGGCTCAGGGAGGGGCAGCCAGTTGGGGGTGAGGGGAGGAGCAAGTCAAGCTAAGCTCCATCATGTTGGTAAGTTAAAATGTTAGCATAATTATTTCACCCTTTCAAAACTATAAATGCCTGCACATTTTCCCACTATGCCACCTGCCATTCTGGCTTTAAACACAATGTAGGTGACTTTCGTGTCACACCATCTATATTTCATTGCTGAAAATTAGCTGTTAAATACTCTTGGATGAGCTTGCTGTGTTCACTTGCTTCCCCTCATTAAAGTTTCAGCATGATTGTAATGCAGATGTCAAGACAGCACAGCAGGCAGAGAGAGAGTAGCAGATATTAAGGTTACAAAAAGGGCAATTGAGGAAGACGTAGGTGGCGAGAGAGAAATATGAAGCATGCATGCTGGGCCTGTAATATACACCCAATAAAAAATAGTCGTACACCTTACACACAACGTCATTACTCCAGTTTTGTGTGACCGTGGAAATTAATGACAAACTTGACTTCATGCCAACTAAAAAACAGGGCCCTGCCAGAAATTCAAGAATCATCTTTCACTCAAATGTTCAGGTTAAAGAAATTAGTTGCTTTTTTGGGTTTTTTTTATAGTTGTTAAAAGGTTTTGAGTGCTGCTGACATAAACCCAGTCGTGCTATTATTTCCACCTATGCTGGCAACTTCTATATTCTGCACTTTGGAAAGAATTCAAAATTTAATTGGCTTTTAATTTCATGTTTAGATGACATTTCAAACATGTTAAGATCACTGGAATCCAGTTAACAAAAGGTTTAACATTTTACTGAACAGTTACACACCAGCCTACACAGTGACCTTTCAGAATAAGGGGGCTCAAACTTGTACTTGTTACACTGACAAAATTTACCTTTACTTCACAATTTTCTTTTGACATAAGTATGCCATGAAGAACTATCTCAAGTATGAGAAACAACAGCTCCCTTTTCAGTTGCATTTTTCCTGCATATGTGCTACAATCAGGAAAACCTGCAGAGCCTTGTACAACTTCTGAGAAGTGGAGATATGAACTTTCATGGTTTCATTTTTATTTCACAAAAGAACAAGAATGTGATGGTAAAGTGCAAACTGCATGCAAGCCAGAAAAAACAATCCACTGCAGCTAACAGGACATCAGCTCTTTGCAAGCATCTGCAAAGGCAGCATGCTTATACAAAGGAAGTTGTGACTGACCCCAGCGAAGGAGCAAAAGCTTGATTTTAAACAGGTAACAAAAGCAGTGATGAGCAGTCAGGCTTGTAGCATTAATCTCCATTTCTAGCACTACTTTTTTCTCCAGTTGAATCAGCCTGGCCACAATGTTTTCCTTTTCAACTTTGCTGTTGGCTTTGTGGTAGTAATTAATAACTACCAGAAAGTGTCTTCTGTTTATTTGGAACTGTAGCCTACGGTAGATGCACTGCCATAGTGCATCTCAGGTTGATTAACGCTAAGGTAATGTCATGAGTATTGTAACAAATTAATTTCTACTGTGAGTAAGTAAGTAACAAGTATTGTGTAATACATTAAACATGAACTTTTACAGTAACAACCCAATACTGCTGGAAAGTTGGGCATTTAAATCTGTGGAGACTGAGTTGCTTTTGGAGCAAAGTTTTCTGCAGTTTTCTCTCTTTTTTATGTTGATTTCATTTTGTAGCTGCAGATGCTGGTGTATGTTTGGCAAGCCATCCAACAGGTGCTGAGATCATGAACAGTATAAAAGATAGACAGTAAGAAATATAACACAATGTCACCCATTGTTTTGTGAAATCCTGTTTTGAAGTGTTGAGATGAGCATTTTCACTGCTGCCTTCTTGGTCTCTTGATAGAGCAAGGGATTGTTCTGACTGAAACCATACATACCGTGGATAATCCTCCTTTCTAAAACTTAAAACATTTTCAAAATAGACTTAATATTTTATCCAGTATGACCTGAAATGAATGACTGAGCCCATAGGAAAATGTTTACAGAGGTCAAGTTTGATGGCTGTTTTCCTCTAGACTTCTATTAAACCAGACATCTTTTTGCGACCTCAGCCATCGCCCCCCTTGTGGCCATTAAAAAGAATACAGGTTTAAGGCACTTCTGCATTGTCTTGAAGGCAGGGTCCCTGGACTGCCTACTATCTAGTGTTATGGTGGCACTGGAGGAAATGTCAAGGTGCCTTATTATGAGTGGATTTCATACCAAGAGACTAAGGATGTGCACGGCTAGTCACCTAGACGTTTAAAGGTTGCTGCTCTTGCTAGTCAGCATCAGAAATACAAGCCGGTTAAACAAATGATTCTTATTTTAGTAACATGCAAAAGCAGTTACCTGTTGGGTCGAAGATATTACAATGTCCCTCACTAACTGTGGCTCCAGCCCTGACAGCAGCAGCTGTAAGTTGTAACGAATGAGGTGAATGAACTAATGCCAAGTACCACAGTTCTGCAGTACTTATATCT
>VUQS01066682.1:0-38589 GCA_015108495.1 Heterochromis multidens | reverse complement strand
CAAAAACCTTCTTTAAAAAAAAAAAAAAAAAAAAAAGGATTTCATTTTCTCCTCATTAAGGGTGTAAACTTCTAAAACAAACAGACCACACACTTATTCTGTCTTCACCTGCAGACTTTCAATAGTCTCTCTCTCTCACCACTCTTTTTGCAGAACATGCCGCCTGTTCTGCTATTAACTGCTGGGTCTCTCTTTTCTTTTACTTGACGTGATAAGTAGTAACTATTATTGTAGCAACTGTTGCTCTTCAGCAAATTAGCACTTAACACTATTTTTTTTTTTTTTGAAAAATTATGGTTATTTTGCACCTGACCATCAAGGACACAAACATATTCAGGCTTTATTAGCTTTGGATGCAGCCAATTTTGTCCATGAGAACAGCCAGCCAAGGTGAACACATGCAGACTTTAAATGCAATTCATATTACAAATGCTATGCACCGGTCTGCTACACCGACAGATAAATATTTTATTATTGAAAGGGTCCCTGCCCCTTATATCCAACCAGACAACACACATGGCCCCCACGGATGTTTCTGAAAGGTTAGCTTTGAGTTTTAAAGAGTTTTACGTTTCAGGATCTTTGCAAGAAAATGCAGCAGCTAGTCACAAATTGGCTTGCTGCACCACACCAGTGATTCCTTAGGTGAGCCAAGCGCTATGAAATATCTTGTAGCTGGAGTGTGTTTCCTTCCTTCAAGCACAGTGGGCGGACATAGCACAGGATTTCTGGAGAATTTGGAACTATTTCTCAGCAGGAGTTTAAAGCCATCTGTGCCTTTGTACTCTTTTAAAGCTGAATTATAAAGTTGTAGATAATGAAAAATCTCCTCACATATCCCCTCCTCATAACAAGTATACATTTTTTCCTTGGCCCATGCATTGTGTACAGTCCACACAGCCACATATTTTGGGCTGCATGTCTGCATAGGAGTATTCATCCACCCTCACGAATTTGGGCACATGATGAAATGTGCATTACTCTGAATCTTACAGACATACAGAAAGCATGAACTGGCCTTTAGTCAGTGAAACAGTTCCTGGTGTGCCCGTCACGTATATGATTGCTGCCAAAATCTAAATTCAGATGGTTTGGTATTACTCATAAAAACTGTAAGACTCTTAGTGCCAGATTAACTTGGTTGGGCAAATTAACATGATGCCACAATTGCAAAAATGCACAGACAAAGATCTGAAATATTACAAACTTTCCCTTCTTATAAACCTTAAATCTGTGTGTAACAGCTGACCTGTACGACCTGTAGAAGAACATGACATTTGCGGTCCAGAGCCATCTGTGTGTTAATGAAGATACTGTTAATGTGCCAAGTACGTAAATACACAATTCACCCCAGGTGTTTTTTGTTTTTGTTTTTTTCACTGTGAGGCTGCAGGTG
The DNA here is from genome assembly GCA_015108495.1 of Heterochromis multidens. Taxonomy (NCBI): domain Eukaryota; kingdom Metazoa; phylum Chordata; class Actinopteri; order Cichliformes; family Cichlidae; genus Heterochromis; species Heterochromis multidens. Next base: position 37,193 of record VUQS01066682.1, on the reverse strand, counting down.
CTTATTAGACAGCATGGTGGTGCCATGGTTAGCACTGTTGCCTCGCAGCAAGAAGGTCCTGGATTCGTTTCCACCGGCCAGCTGGGTTCTTTCTGTGCATGTTCTCCCTGTGCCTGCGTGAGTTCTCTCCGGGTACTCCGGCTTCCTCCCACAGTCAAAATACATGCATGGGGTTAGGTTAATTGCTGATTCTAAATAGATGTGAATATGAGCGTGAATTGTTGTCTGTCTCTCTGTGTTAGCCCTGCCATAGACCGGCAAGTCCAGGGTGTACCCCGCCACTCGCCCTGACAGGCGAGTGCTTAAAAAAAGCAAAGAAAAAAGAAACTATATGAAAGTCGCTCTGTTTACATGCACTTCTGAGAAAAGACACGCAAGATTTTTTCATTGTGTAGTGCTCTCTGTGTAGAAATGTGAGTATAGGCCTGAAACACTAAACTACACTGCTGACTGTACAAAGTAACTTGACTGCCTGTAAAACAAGTTGCATCGTTGTAGGCATGTTATATCCCTCCCTCCAACACTCCACATTAACTTCAGTTGAATTAAGTTCTGCTCTGTTTGATTACAAACACCAGTATTACTGAGAACCAGAAATATGTGGGGCTCGGGTCTAAACATGCAGGGTGAGGACTCAGTGAAGAGTTACACAGCCAAAGCTTTGGCACCAGGCTCACAGCTTTGAGCCATCTGCCTCACTCATTCTAACTAACTTGTTCTCTCTCTGTTATTTCAGATAAATCAATAAATGTCAACTAACTGGTTTTGATATAGTGCTTTTTGACTCTACTTGAGCACTCAAAGCAACATGTCTTATTCACCCATGTGTTTTTTTCTACATCTAAGTGCTTTCTAGCTAACACTGACACATAAACACATCAGGGTTCAGTAACTTGCCCAAGGACATTTTGGCATGCAGACTGGGGCAGCTAGGGATCAAATCACCAACCTTCTAATTAGTAGATGACCTGCTCTACCTCCTGAGCCACAGCCAGGCACAGAAATAAGACATGCTTTCTTACAGTATTAAATTTAGCTCAATGTGACGCCACAAACTTTCATAAATCATGTTTGTATGATTCATTCAAAATTTTACACTCTGAAAGGGAATTCCCTACAAATACTTATGCAGTAAGGCCAGCCACAAAAATACCTTTCAGTCGCAAATTGACACGATGTGTCTTTAGTAAATACAGTTTTTTTTCTTTTAATGACATTCATCCAAATCTGTTAAGTACAAAAATGCATGCAGTAATGATCAAACTATACCTGTTTTCCTTTCCTGAATTCACTGTACCATCTGCCAGGCATTTCCCCTTTCCAGGATGCTAATTTTACCTGATGACAGACAAACACAAGAATTATCTCCAAATTCACAGGGTCAGCAAACTGACGATGACTAAATCGTGTTTACATCATGCTTGTTTTGAACAGTAATCACATTGCTCCAAAAAATAGCATACTGTGTTATTTATGTAAACTAACCGACTGGAACTTCTTGTCAGGGTACAGACATGTCTCTCCCTGTGCAGTGAAGTTGCAAAACACCTTGAAGGAGTCTCTATGGCAACCCTGGTTGGGATCTATCCAGTATTCGCCTGGTTAGAGAGACAAAAAGAGGAGCTCAGGGGGACCAAGGCAACAGCAGACAGAGGAAAATCTACAGATTATCTTCAAATGAGACAGCTGTGCTCAACAGATGGCCAAGAACATAAATTGATGAAGTACCGTTGGGGAGATTTGGGTGGAGAAGCCAGAGCTCTTTGCAGGTGCGGGCGGGGCTGTGGTATGTCCCTTGTGGGGTGCGCAGACCTTCTACTTCCACTTTCATAGAGGACAGAGATGCAAACACTTCCTCCATGCCTTGGCCCTTCTTCTCCTTCATCTGTCTGTCCTGCTCCGCCTGGTCCCCTTGCATCATTTCCTCCTCTCCCCCATCTATGGCCCCCTCCTCCTCCTCCTCCTCCTCATCTTCTTCATTTTCAAGTGCAGCACCATCCACCCAGGTGTGAGTTCTCCTTCTTCTGCCTCGTTGTGGCAGAGGGGCCACCCCAGCTGCTGGCAGTCCCTGGGAGGAGTGGCGATGTAGAGACAGAAAAAGTTATGGAGAAGAATTGATTGAAGCAGACAAAAAAAGTGTCAAGATGCACACAGCTCAATGGAAAAGTAAAACAAAGGTCATAAGGTTCTTGAATGTGCTAAATTGTACTCACTGGGGGTCCAGGAGGTCCTGCAGGCCCAATGTCTCCTCTGGGACCAATTGGACCCTAAATAAACAGCAAAATGATCAATTTTGGGGTAGTAGTGATGAGTAGTTAGGGTGACATGATAAACCTCAAAGTTACCTGGTTTCCTTTAGAGCCCTTCAGACCAATCGCACCCTGTGAGAGAAGCATGGATGCAGAATGAACACATGGTTCCAGAAATCTCCATGCTGTGTTGTATATTTATAGGTCATATCTTAAAATAATCCTGTATACTCACAGACAAACCCGTAGTACCAGGGGGACCGGGAGGACCTGGTGGACCAACTGGGCCCTGATATTACACAGTGAGGTGAACAGAGTCAGTAGATCACTTCTACATGGGATTAGTTGTTAGAATAATACTGGAAATCATAAGCTTGGAATTAATGCCATATTATATCTGTTCAATCCAATGAAAAGGAATATATAGACATTAAAAATAATCATTATATTGTAGTTAATAAACAGATCAGAGTCTCAACAATTATCAGTTATATCAACAATTTATTCAGCTGTGGAAAAGTGACAGAAATATGGCCATATAATAGTTATGAATTGTTCTTATTATTAACGCTAGTTGTTTATTTGGTTTAGATCTTCTTAAATTTTGCGTTAACCATTTCAAAAGGTGTAGCTTTTACTTTGAAGGTGAACTGTCTCTGTTTCCAGCTTGCTTTTACATGCCTGTTCGATTTTCATGTACATGTTGGATAATGGATCTAGCTGATGCTCTGCCACGCTGAATTGCATAACCTGTCGTCATCCAAAGTGACAAGAGTAAGAGTAAGGAGCAGGAAATACCCCCTAAAATGGCTCTTCTCATTACACAGCGTGTAACTTTCTCTCTTTTCTACTCTATTTCCCTTGCTCATAATTCCCCAAGACCACCCATAGTTGGTATGTTTTGTGAACCAAATCATTACTTAATTCTTGAATGTAGTCTAATTACATCATTGTCAGTAAATGTAGTCAAAGATTCACAGTGAGTCTATTTTTTTTTTTTTTTTTGGTTTGTAGCAAACTTTATACTTTGCATATCATCATAAACCTAAAACTGTGACAGCACCCTCTAGGTAGTTCTGTGATTTGATATTGGGCTTTCATGATACACATGACACACCTCTCCACGACTTGTATTGTTTGCTTGGTTGGAGTGTGTGTGTTTTTTAAGCACCTCATCTCCTTTTGGACCCAGTAGTCCCTGGTTTCCGGGTAGTCCTCTGTCACCCTTCTCTCCAATGTCTCCTGGTGGCCCTATCAGACCTATTACACCACCATGACCCTACAAAGATATCATGAATGAGGTCAGAGAAAGATCACAGTCAAGGCCAACGTGAATGTTTGTGAGTACAGTATGAAGGCACCTTGTCTCCCTTCTTGCCAGGGTCTCCTTTCAGTCCTGCTAAACCTGGTGGACCCTGAAGAGATGAAGTGATGAGGTCAAAAACATGGCTAGTACATATAAGGTAATCCTCCACAAAAAAATTGCCATAAAAAATAAAATATTTTTTCTCCTAAAGGAAATTTTTTTCTTTTCTAGAAAAGAAGGTCAATACTGCTTTCTTGTCTGCTAAATATAAGGCTATAGCCTGGAGCCAGTTAGCTTATCTTAGCAATTAGATTTAAAGAAAGGCTTAGGTACTACTGTTTCAAAGGTAACAAAATCTGCTTTCCAGGACATATAAATCTAACCAATTAACACTACTCCTAGCCACAGCTTGTCAGTTTTTCTAACTGGTTAAATAAACCAAAATATAACTTGTAATTAAAAGAGCTAACAAGGTACTGAAATTTTTATTTTTACCTTGGGACAGTGCAGGTCTAGCTGTCTCACCTTCTCAACAGGCTTTTATGAAAAGCTGAACTAAGCGGATGCTGGGTTTTGCTTATATGTACTATACAGATATATAGATATGAGTCCGCATATTCTTCTCATTTAACTTCTGTCTAGAATAAAATCTGTTTTGCAAAAACATCAAACTGTGTTTTCCATATAAGTCAGAAATGTTATGTTAATGTTAGATTTGCTATTTGATCTTACCATGGGACCTGGTGGTCCTGTCTGGCCTGGTGGTCCATTTAAACCCTGCTCACCCTGAAAGGAAGAGAGACACAGAAATGAATAAACCATCATATATTTCGTGCTTTACTCTCATTCTGTGCTTTTCCTAAATTAACTCACTGCAGGCCCAGGGATCCCTCTCAGACCCTGGGGACCAGGCTTGCCAGGATGCCCCTGGGCACCCACAGGGCCTGTCTTCCCAATGGGACCCTCTAATCCGGGAGCACCCTGCGGTGAGAGAAAGCAAGTCAGTTTTCAGTCACTGTGAGTATTTAGTAGTTGTTATTGAAAGACTTGTTTCAAACTCTCACCTTCGATCCTTTCAGGCCTGCCTTTCCTTCCTTTCCTGGTTTCCCCATGTGGCCCTGTAGAACATTTTAAAACATTTTAACCTGAATCTGTCATACAGGTGCAATCATGCACAAACACACACACACATACACACAGTGAGAATGCATTAGGCAAAAAATACTCCCAACCTCTGCCCAACAGCAGCAGAAGTCTTAATCATCAGCTTTAACAGTTAATAGAAAATCAGGTTTCTGAGTGCAGACAATAGAATATCATAACAAAAACAGACAGACCCTTCGCCCAGGAGGTCCAGATGGTCCAGGTTCCCCTGGTGCCCCTGGGGGTCCCTGGGACATTTAAACAAAGAGGTTAGATGGTCAGTCATTATGTTGTATTTTCTTTTGTGTTTATGAATTATAAAACTGTCTACAGCTTACAGGTTTTCCAGGTTCTCCTGAGTCTCCTTTAGATCCAGGGAGGCCATCAACACCCTGATGGGGAAACAAAGATTGTGGGCAGAGGAACATATAACAGCTTTCAAAGCAATAAAATGAAAAAAACATATTGGTAGACGACTGGCTGAGAAAACAACAACAACAAAGATACTACATAATGATGATTTTTATCTACTTTAGTTTCCAGTGGTAATATACCAGTTCTTAAATGAGCACACAAGGACCTTTGTTTCGCCACAAATCATCTAAAATATATATTTGCTTGGTGTTTTCAAATTTAGCTTAGATGTAATTTCAAAGTTTGGTTTATTCCACATCTCCCTCTCCATGGGTCCTTATAAATTTTTAACATTTTAGTGTGAATTAATTTAAATTGCAGGAAACTGCAAGTGCAGTGCAACCGAGAAAGATGAAGCATTGCAGTCCTTTAAAAAATAATGTATTTTTATCCTAGAAAGCTCTTTTTGGTGAGTCTTTGTTCTGGAAATTGGATGCATCAAACAGAATGTGGATGATAGATGAAATAGAAGAGAAGGAGAAAAAAGAGAAGACACTAACATTGGGTCCAGGCTCTCCCTGCTGTCCAAGGTCCCCAGTCAGACCTATAGGACCCTGTGGGGAGCAAGGGAGAAGCGCTAGTACAAGATTATGTTGTACATCATGAAGTGTATTTCATAAATCATTGAATCATGTACAGTACTACAGAAGCAGTCAACAAAGTGTGCAACAATTTTATGTTTTTTGAGGCAGATTATTTATAGTGCGTCCGGAAAGTATTCACAGTGCTTCACTTGTTCCACATTTTGTCATGTTACAGCCTTATTCCAAAAAAGATTAAATTCATTTTTCACCTCAAAATTCTACACACAATACCCCATAATGACAAAGTGAAAAACGTTTGCTTGAAATTGAAGCACCTTTGGCAACAATTACAGCCTCAAGTCTTTTTGAGTATGATGCTACAAGCTCGGCACACCTATTTTTGGGCAGTTTCTCCCATTCTTCTTTGCAGAACCTCTCAAGCTCCAGCAGGTTGGATGGGGAGCGTAGGTGTACAGCCATTTTCAGATGTCTCCAGAGATGTTCAATCAGATTCAATCAGGTCTGGGCTCTGGCTGGGCCACTCAAGGACATTCACAGAGTGGTCCTGCCAGGTGATGATTGGTGCCTGGTTTCCTCCAGACATGAAGGTTGGCATTCAGGCCAAAGACTTCAATCTTTGTTTCATCAGACCAGAGAATTTTGTTTCTCATGGTCTGAGAGTCCTTCAGGTGCCTTTTGACAAACTCCAGACGGGCTGTCATGTGGCTTCCGAATAGGCTTCCGTCTTGCCACACAGGCCTGGTAGAGTGCAGCAGAAATGGTTGTCCTTCTGGAAGGTTCTCCTCTCTCCACAGAGCAACGCTGGAACTTGGTCAGAGTGACCATCAGGTTCTTGGTCACCTCCCTGACTAAGGCCCTTCTACTCCAATCGTTCAGATTAGCCAGGTGGCCAGCTCTAGGAAGAGTCCTGGTGGTTCTAAACTTCTCCCATTTACGGATGATGGAGGTCACTGTGCTCATTGGGACCTTCAATGCTGCAGAAATTTTTCTGTACCTTTCTCCAGATCTGTGCCTTGATACAATCCTGTCTTGGAGGTCTACAGACAATTCCTTGGACTTCATGGCTTGGTTTGTGCTCTGACATGCACCGTCAACTATGGGACCTTATATAGACAGGAGTGTGCCTTTCCAAATCATGTCCAATCAACTGAATTTACCACAGGTGGACTCCAATCAAGTTGTAGAAACATCTGACAGATGATCAGTGGAAACAGGATGCATATGAGCGCAATTTTAAGTGTCATGGCAAAGGCTGCAAATACTTATGTACATGTTATATTTTTTGTTTTGACATGACAAAATGTGGAACAAGTGAAGCATTGTGAATACTTTCCGGGTGCACTGTATCTTTTCAAACATTCTGTATTTAGACAATCGTTATGAAATGCTCCTAAAAATATTCTCTGACCCATTTTTCTTGTTTATTTTACTTTATTTTGATTATTTGTCTTTACCTTATGGAGATTAAATACATTTCTGCTTTGCCAAGTGTCTGTCTCTAAAGTCTTTAGCTACTACCAAGCCTTTAGCTACAGGCTTGGTAGTAGCTAAAGACTTTAGTTTTAGCTAGCAGCTATCTCGCTAGCATTCACTTATGTAGTTCTTTCTTTAGCCATTTACGGTTTAGTTTGTTGTGTCTCATTGACGCAGTGCTTTGGTTTGTAGCAAATTTAATAAATTCAATAAAATGTCAAATGTAAAAAATTTGAAAATGTCAGATTTAGGTCAACAGGCCCTTTTCATAGGAGACATTTTAAAATGTTGGTGGTTAAACACAGACTTAAATTATACAATTATTCATGGACCCAAACTATTTAATGTGTCACAACCACTCCAGTGAGCCAGCATGCAAACACCAAAGTCCTTCTAGAAGCAAGTCAGCCATTTAAGATCGAATTAGGTCATCTTGAAACATCTATCTAAATGAATTTATTTTCACTTTAATTATTATAGGGTCTTTACCTTACAATATAAAGCACCTTGAGGCGACTGTTGTTGTGATTTGGCGCTATATAAATAAAATTGAATAGAAATGAATTCACTTGTCACTCGAACATAAAATCTGCATGTATAGAATCACCTGTCAAATCTAATAAAACATGCTTCAAAATTTTGATGACTTGGCTCCAAAATAAAGTTTAAATACAGACATTACAAAAATGGATGTAGCTGCTATGAAGTTACTATACATTTCTATACATCTGGAAGCCTTTCTGAAACCAGAGGAGTCACCCCCTGCTGACCATTAAAAAGAATGCAGGGGACAAGAATGCAGACAAGTTATACTTCTTCTAAGCATGCACACAGTTTTACAACATTATGGCATCTGATACGGTCGTGTAATTCGTTGAGAAAAAAATGATGTAACAAAGGTCAGTGGAAAACAAAATCATCAATCTTTTGAGGGCTGGATACAAAATCACACCAAAACACCTTGCTAGTACTGGGTTGGACCCCCTTTTGCCTTCAGACCTTCAGAACTACCTTAATTCTTTGTGGTATAGATTCAACAAGGTGCTAGAAACATTCTTCAGAGGTTTTGGTCCATATTGTCATATTTTTCAGCTGTACTTCCATAATGAGAACTGACTGTTGTACCACATCCCAAGGGTGCTCTATTGACTGGTGACTGTATTCATGTTCAAGAAACCAGTTGAAGAACCCTTGATACAAGGCTTTCATGTTGTTTATCCCAAATTCTGACCCTACCATCAGACTCGTCAGGTCAGGAATTGACCATAAAAATCCCAGTAGATCAGCATTTCTGAAATACTTGGAGCAGCCCACCTGGTACCAACAACCATGCCACATTCTAAGTCACTTAAATCACCTTTCTTACCCATTCTGATGCTCGGTTTGAACTTCAGCAGGTTGTCTTGACCATATTCATTAGACAATTAAAGATGTTTATACTGTATTACAGTGGTTTGGGTTGATTAGTATAACAGTAATAAACACTTTTAAATAGTAAAAATATTTTGGGTATGAATGTCACTCACAGAATTGCCCTTTGCTCCATCCTCCCCTGGGGTGCCCCTAGCTCCTGGAGGACCAGCTGTTCCTGGAGGACCCGTATCTCCTTTCTCCCCTTGGTCTCCTTTTGCTCCCTAAAATAACACAGGAACACGGTAAGTGATTATGATGGGTGTGGTAAAAGAGAAGAGAAAAATGGTATTAGAAATTGAATATGCTTCTGAAGACATATTTGATCAAAGAATGTCCGTGCCCTCTATAAAGGCAAACAACTCACTGGCTTTCCTGAAACACCAACTGGTCCAGGGTCACCCGCCTCACCATCCTCACCCTAAAAGGGAAAGAATAAGGTGTAAGTAATACAGGCAGAGATCATCTGGAAAGAGCATTAATATCTAAAATGTGTTTTATTTTTTATCATTTTCTTTACCTTCTCCCCAACGACACCTGGCTGTCCAATCATCCCAGGACGACCGGGTGGCCCCTGTTCACCACAGAGACTGTTTAATTTCATCAAAATGTAAAACAAGCGCTTGACTAAATAAGGATCCATACATTTGTTTGTGAGAGTTACCTGCCCCCCAATAGGTCCTTGAGAACCAGTAGGTCCTTGTTGTCCAGGTGGACCCTAAATCATGTGATGAGAAAGAAATTAGTTTACTGATTATAGAAAATGGAGGAAAAAATGTGGTGTAATAAAACAGGTTATGAGCTCACCATCAGTCCCACATGTCCACTCTCGCCTTTTTCTCCTGGTAGGCCAGGCATGCCCTTGGAGAACACATACAGCATTAGATGGTGAGAGTGCAGAGTTCATTGTTCGTTTTATCTGTTTAACAGTCTGCACCTTTACAAAATATGAGTCCTACCTGTAATCCTATTGGTCCTGTAGAGCCCTTGAAGCCTCTGGGACCTTCATCTCCTTTGGGGCCATACATGCCCTGTTGGCCCCGAGGACCTGGCAAACCATCTAGACCCTGGTATGCAGGGGAGAGTGAGAAATGTCTTTACAACTGAAATTGTTTATTTAACTTTCTAACATGATGTAATCCCTGTTAAATCTGGTTGACTGGGAGAGACAACACACAGTGTATCAGTGCAAAGTACCAAATGGAAATAATTTATGAAGCGAAGGATCTGATGGGTAGATTATTTATAGGTTGGACTTTTGGTACCCCTGCTAGTGGTAAAAATATAATACAATTTCATCATGAAATACACATCACAGTAAATAATAAAATACAAAGGGAAAAGCTAGCCTATCTCATTCTGAAGAAACGACAACCACAGTGTAATTTGAGACATTTCAGTTTTCAAGACACTGAACAAAGATAAAAAAGAAAGAGAGAAGCAAACTCACTGGAAGTCCTGGCTGACCTATTGGCCCCTGAGGGCCAGTAGGGCCTGGGGGTCCCTGTGAGGGGAGAGGGAAAGCGAAAGAGACAAACATTTATGATCATATTTCTGTGCATTATTGAGTGCAGCCTATGTTGATATACTTCTGCAGCTCCAGACTCACTCCTTCCCCTTTGTCTCCTTTGCTGCCCTTCTGCCCAGGTTTTCCCTGCTCTCCCTGTGGACCGACAAATACAGAGGACACAACTTATAACAACAGTATAGACACATACTCACTCATCCTCTCTGGCTCACAGGTACATATGGTTTACCTTATCCCCGTCATCCCCTGGAGGTCCCACCTGGCCCGTTGCTCCAGGCATCCCTACAAGTCCCTGATCCCCATCCTGACCTGCCGGTCCGATCGGACCCTTCTCTCCCTGGGACACAAGTACACACATTTAATGAATGTTATTCTACACAAACCATATCAACAAACAGTAAAAAATAATCATCCAACCAAAGACGGATTACTTTGATGTTTTTTTTCATTCATGCTGCTAATGAAAGCTGTAAAGAACCCTCAATAACATCACATGTCACTGAAAACAAACGAAATGGGAAAACATAATAAAGAAAACATGTCTTAGATGTAATTACAGGCTCCCCCTTCTCTCCCATTGGTCCAGGTCCTCCAATTGATCCGGCCCTACCAGGCTGTCCAATGGCACCAGCTGGTCCTGGAGGGCCCCTCTCACCTGTCGGCCCCTAGAAACAGCAAGCACACCATGTTGGCACTTACATGCTTAAAAAAGGTCTAAGGCAACAAAGGTAGCTGAAACAGTGTTTTATTCAAAGTCCTTGTAGGCAAACATTAGCAATCTGCAGCCATCTAAGTAACACCCCGGGTAATTATGAATTTGTAGAAAGCTACGACTGTAGTTTTAATGTTCACCAGTACATAAAAACATAAATAACATGTATGTCAAATACTATTTAAAAGAAAATTTTTTTGGCTTTTCCTTTCAGGTTATACTTCAACCACACATGCCCATGGGAGCTGCAAACTGTGCTTGCTAGGACAACAGCATGAATGGCTTGATGTTTTCTGGATCAGCTCTTTTAAAGAAGATGATTGGCTTTTTATAGGGAGAGCAGAATATTTGTCATACGGTCACCATTTCTCTCAGGACCACTTTAGTCAAGACTGGCTTGTTCTATCCATCTGCAGCAAATTATGTTTGGCAGTGTGTTCTGGGACTTCTGCCAAAAAGCAGGAAAGCAACAGCAAGAACCCCTGACAGAACAGAGCAGCCACTGACAATGGACATTACTATGATTAAGTCAGAAATAGCAAGAAATTGAGAAGCAAGGGTGGAGGGGGGGGGGTTACAAAGTGGTTTGCACAGGCAGTAGCAACTGTATCTATCAGCTTAAATAGTGTGCCACAGGTGTGATTTACCAAGAGGAAGCAAAAAAGGGTACTGTAAGGGCTGAGACATTAGCTGATGTAGGATGGCATTAAGATCTGCTGGAATTGCTGACCAAGCTTGACTCTGACACCTGCCACAACTAATGTGAATGCTCAGTTTTTGGCAGCTTCAATTCAATTCAATTAAATTCAGTTAATTTATATATAAGATTCAAGATCCTTCAAGTGGTTTCTCTCCATATAGTCATGTCTTTCTTTATTAAAAGACATCATCAAATATTATTTAATTTTATGTTATATATTTTAGTGAATTTGTGCAATGGAAATCACCTGATCACAGTCTAATAGAAAATGAAATGGTTAAATGGTTAAAATTTGTGAAATATTGTACTTTATAACTATCCAACAAACAGAAAAATAGAAAACATGCTGAAGACTATTTACGATAACTCACTATGGCTCCTGGGGATCCATGGGGTCCTGATCCTCCTTTCAGACCAGGAGGTCCCTGGAAATATCACACATAACTTTAAATTTATAGCTTATATTATTCCTAATATTAAGAAATCAAGCACTAAATACTAATGTGTGTGTGTTACCATAACTCCTGGGGCTCCTCTGCTCCCTCTGAATCCTTTCATTCCTGGGGGGCCATTCTTCCCAGGTGTCCCAGCTAAACCTGGGTCCCCCTGAGAGGAAATGAAAAGCATTGTGAAACTGAAGCACACATTGTGTTTCTATCATACAGCATGGACATGAGAATGTGGGCTGACCTTTCCACCTTCCTTCCCAGCAGTCCCAGGTAAGCCATGCTCTCCAGGTACACCTGGTGCTCCTGGGTGACCTCGGTCTCCTGGCGGGCCAGGATCTCCCGATTTGCCCTGAAACATATATAATAAAGTTACTGGGTGAATAATACCAATGAAAACATTAAGCACAAGAAGAAGAAGATATACTACATTACAGTAATGATTCACATGTTTGTGCCTACCTGGGGCCCCACCACACCTGAGGGTCCTGGGGGTCCCGTCTTTCCTTGGAATCCCTGTAGCATAGAAAAGATGGATATAAAGCATGTTCTGCTATGTGTTTGTGTGTGGGGAGGCAAAAAGAACTTCTTCAACTGATGACCTATGACCTCACTCACCGGCTCTCCTCTTTGACCTGGGTGACCTGGAAGCCCATCTTTCCCAGCTGGACCCTACAAATACAGACACTTGGTGAGGCCAAGGTGAGAAATGAACAGGAGCTCAGGAAGTTAAATATGACAAAAAACATTTCACCCATAACCTTTTAAACAATAGGTCATGGACCTGGTAGTGTTTTAGAATTGTAGAAAACCAAACAATCACTTAGAGGTCAAACTCATCTTCTAGCCAAGGTGTGGCACCTTTGCAAAAACTGCATCTTTGAAAGCTGGTTTTCTATACAGGATTTTAGCTTGACCTATAAACTTGGTTTCTTCCTAACTTTGTCTATTTTTTTCTCACAAGAAGACAAGGATTCATAATGAATCTGATGCACACAGCTCAATATAAAGAAATATTGAATAATGAATAATTTCTAAATGTACAGCCATGTCAAAAATACAGTCCTGTGAAAAACTAAGTACACCTTTACTGCATCCATAGGAATTAAGAAGGCAAGTAGCACACAGGTCCTGATAACCAAACGCTCTTGATTAAATGATCATCAGCAAGTGTGAGCACCTCTATAAAAGCAGAAGTTTTGGCAGTTTGCTGGTATGTTAACAGTTGTGTGTTAACACAATGCTACAATCTTCCCACGAGTGGACATCCCAATAAATTCACCCCAAGGTCAGACCATGCAATGCTCAGAAAAACTGCAAAAAGAGTTACACCTGACACTGTACAGGCCTCAGTTAGCATGTTAAATGTTAAAGTTCCTCACACTACAATTAGAAAAAGACTGAACAAGTCTGAACAAGTTTGTTCAAGTCTGAACAAACCACGAGACTTCTGGAAAGATGTCCTTTGGGCTAAAGTGGAGGTCTTTTCCCATAATGCACAGTGCCACATTTGGCAAAAACCAAACTCAACATATCAGCACAAACATCTCATACCAACTATCAATCACAGTGACAGAGGGCTGATGATTTGGACTTGTTCTGCAGCCACAGGACCTGGGCATCTTGCAGTCAGTGAGCTGAACATAAATTTCTCTGTATAACAAAGTATTCTAGAGTCAAATGTGAGGCCATCTGTCCAACAGCTAAAGATTGGTCAAAACTGAATTATGCAACAGGACAATGATCTCAAGCACAGCAGCAAATCTACAACAGAAGTTTTGAAAATGAAAAGAATCAAAGTGTTACAATGGTCCAGTCAAAGTCCAGACTTCAATCTGATTGAAATGCTGTGGTGGGACCTTAAGAGAGCTGTGCATAAACAAATGCCCACAAACTTCAATGAACTGAAGCAATACTGTAAGAAGAGTGGAATAAAATTCCTCCAAAATGATATGAGAAGCTGATAAATTCAAGTTAATGCTGTTGAAAGTGGTTCTGAATCATGGGGCGTACTTAGGTTTTCACAGGACTCTATGTAGTCCTGTGAAAAACCTTTTTTTCACATTACTGTTTGTGTGCAATTTTGTGAACATGTCTGCATCTCTCTGTATTGCACTCACAACTGCTCCTTTAGGTCCTGGCTCTCCATTCCTTCCTTGCAGCCCTTGAGGTCCCTAAAAACAGAAACCAGCCTATAAACAGGAAAATCTATGGATAAATCAATGTTATATATCAAGAGTATTTCTCTTACCCTTTCTCCAGGAGGTCCTGGTGGGCCATCATGTCCTGAGGCACCCTATGAAAATATAAGAGAGAAGAAGAATGTGGAGGTAGTAATGGGTAAAAATATTAAAACATAGCTAATGGTGATGGGGAATTACCATTGGCTGACAACATGGTCAACTGACCTTTTCTCCTGGTTTCCCAGTAGGCCCTCTTGCCCCCCTGGCACCTCGTGCACCCTGCCAAAGAAACATAAGTAAGACCAAACACGGCCACAGACTTGTGCTGATCTGTGATGGAAGATAGTGTTTGCACCTGCAGAAGCATGTGTTACTGCTAGGCAAGTGGCAACCTGTGGGGCTAAGAAAAAAGTGTGCCGATGGGGAAGTGCCAAAGCTGCAGTTCCTCAAATAGCCACTACAGCCTTGCTCCAAAAGTGTGTCAATTCCTATGAACAACTTTACAGCAAAAATAGCCATGCTCACAGCCTAGTACAAAAAACTAATTTGTCTCTATAGCTAATTTACTCCTTCATAACAACTGTAAGGATTTTTTTTTAAATAACTTGCCTGTTTAATCTGTTTTGAAGCTTAAAGTTCCAGCCTCTTTGACTATCTGCACACCTTTGACAGGTGTGCAATATGCAGGCAACTGTAGCAGCTAGCTGTCTGCTAGGCTTCAACTCTGCTAATCTGAGTCATTGAACTGGATCTCTCGACTGTGTTTGTAGTGTCTGATGCTTGTATGTTACTTTGGTTGAATTAACAGGTAAATGTGGCTATGAAATTCACCCATAAAGTCACTGAATGCATTTTGCTAACCAGGCTTGATAGCTGATAAATCCACACTCTTAACACTCTACATCATGAAAGTGACAAAAACACATGCTTTTAAAATAGGGCTTCACAAACCAATGGGTTACATTGCGGTGGTGATGTCCATCTTTTCTATATAGTATGATACTGGGTCAATTTCTTTTAGGAGATGAGAGGATAGGAGAAGAAATAATATTGTAAAAAGTGCAGACTCAATCATAACATTCTTCATGCATCAGATTGTATCTGAAAGAGAATGTGCTGCATCTTCCTGAACATTGTGTCCATAAATGTGGCAAAATGTAGTACTTTGCCACATTTCCTGCCTTCTGTAGGATATACTACAAAAGCAGTTTTGAGTACTTACAGGTTTTTATATGTGGATCTTTCTGTGGAAAGATTTGTCAATGTGACAACACTGCATCTGTGCAGCATACAGTCACAAAACTTTACAAATGAGTTACTGATGTCAATATGAGGGCTGAGTTTGATGATGTCTGCTTTTTGAAAACTCAGTAGTGTTGTAGCTCGTGTGATAACATGGTAAGATGGCCTTCTCAACACCTTGTGCAGGATGTCGCTGAAGGCACAGAACTAGAGGCCATCTTGCAGTGGGATCACAAAACCCACAATGGAAATAAATTCTAGGACCACATGCATCCTCAGAAATATTACACCTATTTACCCCAGATAAGGATCTGGGGGTTACAAAAAGAGAACAACATTTAAACAGAGTCTGGGACACAGATTTAAAGTGGTAGGGACAATGGCAACCTTCACCATGAGGTTTCTGGTGCCCGTTACTCAGTATTTTGATCTTAGCCACACGCTTGTAAAGTTATGTGACTGAATCTTGCAGCACAGTGACACAGAAACAAAAGCTTTCAACAGACATAAATTAACTCAAATTATATATTTAGTTATAATAAATTATGGTAATTACTTAAATATTAGGTTTCTCCAAGACCATATTTTGCAGTGACAAACACACAAGGAATAAATGAACACAGTAATAAATAATCTTGAAATATCTGTTTTGAGGCGACACTCACATTTGGACCCCTCTGGCCTGCACTTCCTGGCTGTCCTGCAGGGCCCTGTGTAAGAGCACAGAAGCAGAATATTGAAGGAAAAAGTAAAATTTTTCAAGAAAATATAATCACCCTATAAACCCTCTACTCACTTTCTTCCCCTTCTCTCCTAGAGCTCCCACTGTACCAGGAAACCCATCAGATCCCTGGGGAGGAAGAAGGCACACAGATTTGCTTTGCATACATTATATATTCTACATCTGGCTTACTTTCATTCAGTCTATTTTACCTTTGGCCCCAGTCTCCCTGGAAATCCTGGCAGTCCTGGAACTCCCAGTTTACCCTAAAAAGAGAGATGGTATGACTCCTAATACATGTTGTGCAGTATGAGTTAGGATCATTCACAGATATTTTTACCGATCAGGTTTGATTTGCTCTGTACCTTCTCTCCGGATATACCAATAGGGCCAGCCTCCCCCAGAGGACCCATCTGGCCTTTGGGACCTTCAGGTCCATCTTCGCCTCGCAACCCTGGAACTCCATTGTCCCCAACATCCCCCTTTGCTCCCATCTCCCCCTTGACCCCTGGAAAACCATCCTCTCCCTGCAGGCAGAGCAAAGAGAGGAGACAGGAAGACAGACTGAAAATCCAGAGAATTTAACAGACAGCATAAAACCACAGATGGTTCTGGAACAAATAATATGTATACTGTATTTTTCAAAATATCCTGAATGTGGACAGATTGTACCACTTTTCTGTTTTCTTTACCTTCTCTCCTTTGCTGCCCTTTAAACCTCTGAGCCCATCTGCTCCCTGTCAAACAGGAAGATAGACAACAAAACTGGAAGTCAACAAGTAAACAGAGAACACATGATATAATATGGCTGGCTGTTCCTGACTTTAGCATATGGTGCACTGAAATGGAAGCATAATAAATTTTGAGCATGCTGACAAATCCTGACCAGTCACAATAGTAAAAACTGATTCCTCTCACAGCAAGTGAACAGTCAGTTTTTAAAGTTGGTGTGCTAGAAGCAAAAATATGAGAAAATGTTAAGGATCTGTAGACACTCATGGGGTCAAATTGAGATGACTGGGTCAGAGCATCTCTGTAGCAGCGGGTCTCGCGGCAGCATGCACTCCTTAATACCTTCCAAATGAAGGGACAAACAGAAACAGCGACTGAGTCATGGGCGCCCATGGCACATTAATGCACACGTAGAGCTACTGTAGCACAAGCTGCTGAAAAACCTGATGCTGGCTCTGACCGAAAAGTGACAAAACACGCAGTGCATCACAGCTTGCTGCTTACAGAGCTGCATAGACGCAGACCTTTCAGAGTGCCCATGCTGACCCTTTTTCACTGCTGAAAGCATCTACAATGGGCACATGATCATCAGAACTGGACAGTGGAGCAGTGGGTTAATGGCTGGTCTGATGAGTCATGTTGTGATTTACATTACACATGCTCAGCGTGTGTTGTTTAGGTGGGGCAGAGATGGCAGCAGGAAACAATGTTCTGAAAATGGGCAATGTTCTGCTGGGAAGCCTTTGGTCCTGGCATTCATGTGGATATTACGCTGGCACATACCACCTCCCTGAACACTGTTACAGACCACGTACACCCCTTCATGGCAGATGTATTCCCTAATGACAGTGGCCTCTTTAAGCAGGATAATACCCCTGCCACAAATTGTAAAGGAATAAACTGAGGAAAATCAGGGTGTTGACTTGGCCCTTTCACTCTTTGTGTGTTTATACACCACTCTACATTTAACTAATGATGCATTTAGCATAGGGGGGTCGTCTGATTGTTGGGGTTTTCTCTGCATTATTGTAGGGTCTTTACCTTACAATATAAAGCGCCTTGAGGTGAATGTTGTTATGATTTGGTGTTATATAAATACAATTAAATTTAACTGAATTAAAATTTCTAAGATCTCAGTTCAATCAAGCGTCAGTGGGATTTTTCTGTCTGGGACCCCACATCACAAGTTACAGGACTTGGTGATAACTTTGATTATCTTGTGGAGTCCATGCTTAGATGTGTCACAACTGTTTTGGCGGCATAAGTGGGACCTACACAATATTAGGCATGTGGTTTTGATATTGTGGCTGATCAAAGTCTGCCATATAGTCATTGAATTGTAAAAATGTGTTATTTTCTAGAGCTTCATATAGCTTCACAGATAAGTTTCCTTTGCCACTTGTTGTAGTGTTAATTGATACTGATTTGAAGTGGTTATAGTATACATAAGATTAAATCTACCAGCTGGAAACCTCATTGTGCCTATCCAGAAAATTAATGGATTCAAATCAAGTTTCACTCCATATGTCTTCAAACAATATTGTATTTTCTACCTTCACTCCTCGTTGTCCAGGGTATCCAACGGGCCCCTGGACTCCTAGAGGACCCTAAAAATGAGCATATTCGCACATCCTAGTCAGTTGTAATAACATAAAAAAAACAATATAAACACACAAACAGAGAAAACAGGCTTACCGGCAGTCCTTTTTCACCGGGAGTACCTTCTCTTCCAGGGTGACCCTGTAGACAAGAAGATGTGTTGAAGTTCAGGGAGTGCATTATGTCATAAGCGATCACAAAAGTAAAGAAATACAACCGTGCATGTACTTACTGGGGGCCCGTCATTTCCTGGCAAGCCTCGCATCCCCTTCTTCCCTTGAGGACCCTGTGAGACAAAGATGAGTTAGTAAACTGAGATTCCCTTTCCCCTGGAGGAAGAAGCCAACTGAAAGTCTCTTACTTTTTCTCCTGGCAGCCCTACTAACCCCTGAGGACCAGGAAAACCCTGGAGGAGAGACAGAGCATTAGCATTTCCTTAGATACATGTATGCAACTGAACTACATTTGTGAGTGTATGTTCTCTGCTTTTACAATGATTCCAGGGTTGCCTTGCTGTCCGGGTGCTCCTATTTCTCCTGGTGGTCCCTGTCACAGAAAAGACATGATGTCATGAGAACAGATCAAACACGTAGATCTGGGGTCTTCAGCTTTTATATTACTTACTATATTTCCCTTTGAACCCTGAGCCCCATCAATTCCTCGAATGCCCTGTGAGAAGAGAAAGGATGGCAGTTAAAGAAGGGGGCTACATTTTTTTCTATATCCTTGAATCCACTTATATGGCCTCTAAACCAAAACATCTAAAGCACATGAGGTTTTTGTTCAGAATAATAGGACTCTGGCTAAAGATGTGCATTGTTTTGTAGGCGGACTGTGAGCTGCTACTTCCTGTGTAAGATAATTCCTTTGCATGAGGTGTACTTTCTGCCAGTGGATTTTTTCTGTCATATGAACTCTTAATTCCTAAAATAATTAATGTCTCAGTAAACAAAGAAGCTGTACAGTTGCCACTGTTTTAGATTTCTCCACAACTATAACCTGAAACATTATCAGTACTGTAAGTCCTAAGAGTAGAAAAACAGAACCGAACAAATGAACAAATGAAACAAATATTTCATACTTGCTAATTTATTTTTTAGAGGGAAAATGACCAAAAATCACATATGTATATGAGGAAAACATACAATTAGGTCCACAAGTATTTGGACAAGTATTTGGATACTTAAAAAGTGCCTCTGCACACCACCACAGTTCATTTTAAATCAAACAATCAAGATGTGATTGAAGTGCAGACTTTCAGATTTAATTCAGGGGGTTTAATAAAAGAATTCCATTAACTGTTCAGGAATTAGAGTCAATTTTTTTTTTAAATAAACCCCCATTTTCAGAGGCTCAAATTTAATTGGACAAACTGAAGTCATGGATGTGTACAAATGTTGTGTTTTATTCCTTGAGATGCTCTGCCAGGCCTTTACTGCAGCCTCCCTCAGAAGCTACTTGTTTGTGGGTCTCCCTGCAGTTTTATCTTCAGTAGCTGAAAAGTTGAGATCAGGTGACTGACTTGGCCATTGAAAAATATACCATTTCTTTGCCTGGAGAAACTCTTGTGTTGTTGCAGTTTGCTTTGGGTCTTCATCCATTTGCAGTGTGAAGTGCTGCATTTGGCTGCAAAACTGATCATTTGAGCAGAGCATATAGCCCTGTACACTTCAAAATTCATCCTGCTACTTCTATTAGCAGTCACATCATCAAAAAAGAGTAGTGACCTGCTTATACTGGCAGACATAACACTGCCTCCATCATGTCTGACAGATAATGTGGTATGCTTCAGATGAGCTACTGCTCCATACTTTTCTCTATCATTCTGGTACAAGTTCAACTTGGTTTCATCTGTCCAAAGATCTTTTTCCAGAACTGTGCAGGTTCTTTTAGGATGTTTTCTGGCAAAGTCTAATCTGGCCTTCTTGTTCTTGAGTGTAACCAGTGGTTTAGACCTTGTTGTAAACCCTCTGCATTTTATTAATGAAGCTGTCTCTTAATTGTAGGCCTTGACAATGATTCACCTACCTCCTTGAGAGTGTTCTTGACTTGTTTTTTTTTAACCAGGGAAAGAAATCAGCAATCCACTTTAGTTGTCTTCCATGGTCTCAGGTTTCAGACCTTTTGATGTAGCTGAGCTTGCCAGTGCATTCCTTCATTTTAAAAACGAACCAAATTGTTGGTTTGGTTATCTCTCTGATAGGGTTATTTTGGTTTTTCATCCTCCTTCACTTGCATCAACATCTCTTTGGACCTCATATTGAGTGTTCCAGTGAACGACTATCAAATACAAGCTGGGCAACACTTGGAACCAACTCCAGATCTTTCATCAGCATCATTTGTCATGAAAAACAGAGGGAACAGGCCTCACCTGGCCATAAAACTGCTTGTCAGTCAATTGTCCAGTTACTTTTGGGCATCTGAAAATGGTGGCGTATGTATAAAAACACCTGTAATTCATAAACAGTTAAGACCCTAGAATTAAAGCTAAAAGGCTGCACTTCAATTAGATCTTGATTGTTAAGAGAGAGGAACAACTCTCGTACAAAGGGAAAACTCCTTCTGGGCCTAACTGTACGTGAACCTTTGTTTCAGTATTTAGTGTGGCCTGCTTGTGGAGCAATAAACTACAATTAAACTACCACAACGAAACACTTCAGGTAACTACTGACCAGTCCTGCCCATTGGCTCAGAGGAACTTTTGCCCTTTGTACAAAACAGCTTCAAACTGGGTTTGCTCACATAAACTGCTCACTTCAGGTCTCTCCACAACATTTCTACTACTTTACTTTTGGAAAGCAGTGCTTTCTCCTTGCAAGCCCATCCATGTTCACCATATTTATTCAGTGCTGTCTTGAAAGTGGACTCATGAACATGTATGATAGCTAATGTGCGAAAGGCCTTTAGTTTTCTATAAGTTACCCTTTGTTCTTTTCGTCATAGCCCAGTCTATTAAACGCGTTGCTCTTGGAGTGAACTCTGTCGACCACTCTTGTGGAGGGTTACGCTGTTCTTGAATTTTCCATCTGTATACAGTCTGTTTGACTGTGGATTGATGGAGTTCAAACTCTTTAGAGATGGTTCTGTAATGAATTCCAGCTTGATCAGCACCTTTCCATCTGAAGTCCTCCTGCTCACACCTGATTGTCATCCCATTGTTTGAAACACCTGATTCTAATTTCACCTTCCAATGTACTCGTAATAGTAGAAGTTCACATACATTTCCCCCTCACAGATATGTAATATTGGATTAATACTTATGTTAAAATCTGATGATGTTTCAGGTCAAATATTAGAATTTTCTTTTTTTTTAAAGTGTCCTTCAACTGTCAGGAGGGTGTATTTGCCCTACACTTTTTTCTGGAGCTTGTTACATAAAACCCCTGGTACAATTTAAAAATGATCAACTGCACCACTGGTTTAAGTATACCACCTTTCTGCTTGAGGCTTTTAAAGCGTAATGAACCAACATCAATGAATAAATATGCAGTTTAAACAAAGCAAAAAGCGTTGTCGGATGCTGACAAGCGCAAACGTGTGTTGCTACAAGTGCAAACATACGTTACACAAAATGAAACTGCTTCAGGCTAGCAAACAGTCATTTTCTCAGACAAGAATTACATAACACGATGTTAACAAATGGAGAAGTGGTGTAACTTTGTGAATAGCTATTATCTCCTGGAATTATCTGATAGTTACACCACAGTTGGATTCATGTTGCTGGGGTAAAAGAGGGTTATTTCCATCACATGGGTAAACACAGAGTTGTCACAGGACAATAATCACTTGTCTGGTATTGTCAGCAATAGATGTTAATATGTGTGACAGTGTGTGTAAAGGTGGTGCATTAAAAATGTTAAAAACGTTCACACTCACTTGCATCCCTGGGGGACCAGGCCGACCTCTAGAGCCAGTCAGACCTCTGGATCCCTGAAATACACATCACAGTTACAAATAATAAGATAATGTAGCAAGCAGTAGAGATCGTGCGCCCTTATACACCCACGTTTTAGCAATGGCTTTCTGTTACAAATTTAAAGTCTCAATCAGGTGGTGGGTGTAACTGTAATCACATTACATTTTTCATTAACGCGGTAATGTAACATGTTACTGTACTAAATTCAGTAATTACATTACAGTTACAATTATGCTGCGTTACAAAGGTTCTTCAGTTATCTGCACTCCGGGAGGATAGAAAGAAAAAAAACATCAAACATGCTTTTTTCTTCATGCACTACAGTCAGCTGATTTCAGTTTGTGTGTGGGAGGAAGAAAATGGTGGAGTGGTCTACAACTTTTCAGGAGTGGAGATATGGACATTGCTTTTATTTTTATTGCACAAAAGGACAAGAGCTTGATGGTAAAGTGCAAACTGTATCCAGGAAAGAAACAACTGCATTATAATGCTAACAGAACTTCGGCTCTTTGCATCTGCACAGACGGCATGCCAACACAAAGCTAGCCATGAACCCAGAGTGATGTTAAAGCTGAGTGTATATCAACCCCAGCCCAGCAGCCAGAGCCTGAACTTCAACAGCCAACAAAGGCAGTGATGAGCAGTCAGGCTTGCAGCGTCCATTTCTGCCTACCATCTTTCTACAGTAGAATCACTGTGGAGATCGCTTTTAAATTTCTTTAGACTGGTTTTTAACTTTGCTTTGTGTTGTCGGTTTTGTGTTCATACGTAAATACTAAAAAAAAGATTGTGTTTGTGTGTCCTCTTTAGGATAAGTATTTGTGTTGGTGTGTGGAACTGAAGTCTCAGGTTTATGTTGTTAACTGGTAATTATGAGACAATATGTTTCAGGTCATGTTACAGAGTAACGAGAAGGTAATGTAAGGAGTAGTATAATGAATTACTTTCTTATGCGAGTAATTAAATAACATACTACATTACTTAGTAACGAGTAATGTGTAATACATTACTGTTTTTGAGAACAACCCCAAAACTGGTGAAAGGTACATCTAATTTCATAGGCTGAATAGCTCTAACTGTGGTAAACTGATTTTCATATGTAAAATAAGTGGAGGGCCCCTTCAGATTAGTGTTTCTTGCTTATGTGTGTGTTTGTGTAAACACTCACAGCATCACCTGGTTGTCCTCTTGGCCCAGCTGGCCCATGAGAACCCTGTTAGGAAAAAAAAAGCAAAAACATGAATACCCATAAGGAGAAACACCTGCATACATGTGGATACCTATAACTGCAACGACCTCTCACCTTTTCTCCCAGTTCTCCCGGAGGACCCACAGGGCCTGGCTTACCTCTGTCGCCCTGAGAAATTACACACATGGGAGTTGACAAGCGCTATTCAGAGTTATCTACTTGACAAGACCTTTTTCAGCCACAAAACTTACTTTATGTCCTTTGTCTCCAGGGAGACCAGGCAAGCCATCAAATCCTCTATCCCCCTTAAAGAAAGATAAAAAAGATAAAGTTAATGTCACATTTTACGGAGACAGAACAGTAAAGTTTGACTGTGACTTCGGCTCACCTTTCCTCCAGTCTCCCCTATTTCACCACGACCCCCATCTGTACCTGCTCGACCCTGAAAAATACACACAAACATAAACACGCACACACAGACACACACAGACATGGTAATAGATTCCTCACAGATATATGTATTTTAAATGTTTGTACATAACAGTTTCATCAAGTAAAAACTGTAGTAAATATTCATACCCGTTTCCCAGGTCGTCCATTCTGACCCGAGATACCTGACTGTCCTGGAGGGCCCTACCGGGAGAAAAGGTGAGCGTGGGAGGAGAAAAGGATCAAAGAAACAAGATACACGTAATATGTTGCTGATGGTAAATGGTATTAAGACACAGAGTCTAGCTGGTTCTCCAGTGTGTTTAAACTAACTTACTGGTGGTCCCATCTCACCAGTGCTCCCCTTCAGCCCCGAGGGACCAGGTGCACCCTGAGAAAAGAAAATGTTGATATGATTGAATATTTATTTAATTGTAATAATAAAATTAATTACAAACTGAAAATATATATTGAAAAAGAAAAAGAAAAAAGTAGGAAATAGGAAATGTTTGTAGCAATTTATTTGCAGCACGAACTGAGGATACACACACAAAATGATTGTTCCAATTACATAAGTAACCACTCACCTTTAAAATCCACATATGCACATACAGTATGTATCAAATACATATTTATGCACTCTCATATACAAGGTTCTTCATGCAGGGGAAAAATGTGCAATATACATAGGTGCAAAGTGCCACTACTATACACGTATCATATACTGCTTATATTCTCATAAATACATTTAATATATATTAGATGTTCCAAGAAAATGCTACTTTAATGGTGCATATATACGCACAACCATGACTGCACAGGTCATTAATGGCTACATCAAAGACAGTACAAAGGATGCATGTAGATTCCAGGTCTGAGAGCCTGGAACCTGCATTCTTTTTGATGTTCAGCAGAGGGCGACTCATCTGATTGTAAAGACTTTCAGTTATATAGAAATCTATGGAAAAAAATGGCCCCTGACCCACTCTCTGTGACCTCAGTAAATGCTTTCCTTGCTGACTTTATGAGCTCAGTTTCTAGTTTTAGATCATAGTGAAGAAAACATGAAGTTAATTTTGTAAATTATGGTCATCCTTAGAGTCACAAATGAGGATTATCCAGGATATGCTTACTGGCCAATGACTTGTCAATCAAAAGTATGCATACAGAAGGAGGTGCTCACAAACTTTCTTAAATTACTTCCTATATCCTGCAAATACTGTAACTGCCAAATAATCTGTGAGAAATAACTTTTAAACTGCTCTGGGCTGCCAAAGTCTACATAATTAATGAGGGATTCACTCACCAGTGGCCCAGGCCTTCCCCTGAGGCCAAGTGGCCCTGGAGGTCCCTTCATAGCCAACTAGGAGACAAAGAAGTAGTAGTATGGAAGAGTCAGTTAGGTTTTAATAATCTTCAGAGCAACATATAAGCTACAGTTCTGAATAAGCTGTATGTTTAACATCACCAGTAATATTTCACACGTTTGTATACCTTGGTCTGCTGCAGGATGGCCTGAGCTTGTGCCTCCTGTGCAGAAACCACTGAACCCATCTTTGGATCACCACCTGAGTGGAACTGCACATATATAAAGACACACACACAGATGGGCACACATTATGCTTGCAAGTCACGCTAAATACTCCTCCCAGTGACCACTGCATTGCACTGCAGCTCAGGTCTAGCATAACAAGTTGCAGATGGAAGACAATTTGAAGCCGGAATAAATAAGATGTAAAATGCTTCCACGCAGTGGTTGCTTAATTGTTTTATGATTATGACAACAAGGGGAAACCTATGCTATGGCATTCGCAGCCACAGGATCTCAGCCCAAGTAATTAATGTTTAAGGAGATCAGTAAAATAAATTATCATTCTCGATTACCTGATTTGACACAGAAACTGCACCAAATATATTTTGCCAGACACAAAACCATGGGCTATGGAAGCTTTCAGAGACCAACAAATGGATAATTTCTGTAACTATCCCCAAACAGCCCATTCCTCAATACTGGCATTCAAACATTTCCATTTGTCCTAAGGCTTTGTTGAAGGTTAATGACACCAAATAACTGCTGCAGCAACATTAATGCAGCTTGTAAGCCTCGGGGAACACTGTGCGATCTTCGTGTTACCGGTATAAGCATGATGTTTCCTGGGGGACCTGGTATCCCATCAACACCATTAAGGCCTGGCCTTCCTGGAGGACCCTGACAGGAGAGATATGAGAACATTTATGGAGAGTTGTCGATGGAGCACTCAGCCATTCACTCAGCATACAGAGGGCAGTCCTCACCAGCTCTCCAGGGTCTCCTCGAGGTCCCACCGGTCCCGTGACTCCAGGAGGCCCTTGCTCTCCCTGCAAACACACAGATAAAAACAGTCAGCCGGTCAGTAGAGAATGATCAAATCTATTTAATTCAACTAATTAAAAATGTTGTTCTTTTTTAGACTTAAAATTGTGTTTCATGTTATATCTCATGCAGTAAGCTTCACTAACCTCAGGTCCTGGAGGTCCATAGGGTCCTGTAATCTGTGTTCCCTGAAAAATAAAGTTTTTACTTGTTAAAATACTAGTATTTAATTTAATTCAATTTTAATTAAAATTCATCTGTCAAATAAAAGTAATCATACGACATTTCATATTTTGAAGGTTAAGATCTTATACATGTCATACCAATTCAGTTAAATAACGGAATTTGTATACACCCTATACCTAATACCTGAGCAGACCTTCCCCAACTTATACTTATATTATATGGACAAAAGTATTGGGCCACACCTCTTAATCTTTGAATTCAAGTGTTTTCAGTCTCATCGCCACAGGTGTATAAAATCAAGCACCTAGCCGTGCAGTCAGCCTTTACAAACATTTGTGAAAGAATGGGTCACTCTAAAGAGCTCACTTAATTAGAGTGCGGTACTGTAATAGGACACCACCTTTACAACCAGTCAGTTTGTGAAATTTCTTCCCTCCTAGATGTTTCACAATAAGCTGTAAGTGGTGTTATGAAAAAGTGGAAGTGTTTAGGAACCTCAGCAACTCAGCCACCAAGTGGCAGATCACGTAAAGTTACAGAGCGGGGTATGTAAAAGTACGTAAAAGTCACTAACAGGCTGCTGATGCAATAACTGCAGAGTTCCAAACCTCCTCTGGCATTAACATCAGCACAAAAACTGTGAGCCAGGAGCTTCATGGTGTGGGTAACCAGGGCTGAGCAGCTCCTGTAGGTGTAATGACCAACTTGACTCTTGCCACACTGCTCAAACGCCTGCAGCTGGTCCAAAACACTGCAGCTCAGCTGTTAACTGGCACATGCGAGTGAGACCACATATCACCCATACTGGCTTCCATACACTGGCTCCCAGTCAGTTTTAGAATCCATTTTAAGATTTTATTGTTTGGTTTAAAGGCGTTGTGTCATGATCTATAGTTTTCTTTGCAGGATTCTGGGTTTTTGTGAGGTGTTTTGAAGCTTTGGGTTATTTATATTATTGGGAGTCTTAAGTTCTTAGTTTTATCTGTTTCTTGCTTTTGAATTCTCAAGCAATTTGAGTGTTTAGTTCTGTATTTTAGTACAGATTAGAATCAGATTAGATCCCTCAGAGTTTCCTGTCTCATCTATTCCCTTAGGTTTAGTTCTCCCATGTGTCTGCATGCCCTGTTTACTTGCTATTCTCACTTCCTGTTTTATTTTGGTAGTTATTTGTCTCTAGTCTCGTTGTCGTTGATTATCTACCCCTGCATTTCATTACCCTCCTGTGTCCATTTCCATCATTAACCCTTTGTGTATATAATGCTGTCTTCCCCTCATCTGTTAACCCCTCCAGTGTGTTTCCCGCTAGCTTTGGAATTTGTTTTATTTTTTTAATCTGCACTCTTTGTTTTGTTGGATTTTTATGATTTTTATCAGCAAAAATAAAGGCTTGTGTTTTTATTCACTCACACTGCCTCTTGTGCATATGCATTTGGGTCCTTATTGCATTGCATTCTGTTCGCACCTTCTTACCTATCGGATCTTTTAACTTTGCACACTCCCACTGGATCATTGAGGTCTGCTGAGCAGATGCTCCTACCTGTCCTGAGGCCCAGATTAAAACACAGAGGAGTTTGAACCTTTGTAGTAGCTGCTCCTAAATTGTGGAACAAACTGCCCCTTCACATCAGGACCTCCCCAACATTAGATGCTTTCAAAACCTGTTTGAAAACCCATTTGTATTCTTTGGCTTTAAAACCAGATTATTTTTTATCTGTGCTGTTTTACTTTTTTCAGTTTTGTTTTATTGTTTTGTGTATCTTACTCATTTAGCTGTACAGCACTTTGGTCAACAGCTGTTGCTTTTAAACGTGCTTATAAAATATACTCGACTAATGTTTAGGTGGCCTAGTACTTTTGTCCATATGATGCAGAACTCGGAGCAGATTTTCACCTAACCTAAAACCTAGTGTGTGCTATGGTAACTACCTTAGAAATGTAGTCCACTAACCTCAACAAACACAACACAGACAAACACAAACTCCTCACAGAGACAAAAAACAACCAGAACCTCAATGATGTAGTAGCTCATCCAGCTCGTGATCCATCACAATTCACAGGTTATCAACACGTGTGAAGTGCAGAAAGAACGTTACAAGTTTTGTTGTCACTGGTTGGTTGTATTACACAAACTAATGAGAAATAAAATCCACTGAGAAGTCGAGGAGGCTCGCCAACAGCCATGTCCGCACAAATTAATCTCCTTTCATTAAAATCTCTTGTTTTGAATCAGGAAATGTCTTGTCAGTGTCACCGCTCTGCATGCGGATAGAAAGCTGATCTGAGAATAATAACTAGGTATTCATGGATGCCATTCAGTCAGTTCTAAACACCTTTTGAGAACCAGCACCAGTCCTGGTGTGGGGTTTTTTGTGTGTGTGTGTGTTTTTTCTTACCGCTCCCAAATAGCCCGGCTCTCCTTTCTCTCCTTTCTCTGGTATATCCTGATCAGAATAGTGAACAGCATTATTGTAGATGACTGAAAGGCAAGTTTTCTGTAGGTTTAAATGTAAAATCGGATACAACTTTGAGTCACAGTTTTGATGGTACCTGTGGATTAATAGAGAATTCCCGCTCTCTCTCTGCAGGTCCATAGCGGTCTTCATATTCATCCTCATATTCATACTCATTTACTTGATGGTGATTTGTTGTGTTGTCATAGTCTTCATACTCTATGATCTGTCAAACAGACGTGCGCAGACACAAATGATGAAGGACAGAAAAGCAGATGGAGCACAAACAGACACAAAAGGCCTGGGCTTGTGATGCTGTTCTTCCTGTTCAGTCTCACCTCGTATTCAGTGACATTAGGACCCGCAGTCACCGTG
The DNA here is from genome assembly GCA_015108495.1 of Heterochromis multidens. NCBI lineage: Eukaryota > Metazoa > Chordata > Actinopteri > Cichliformes > Cichlidae > Heterochromis > Heterochromis multidens. The sequence continues at coordinate 7,892 of VUQS01066682.1, read as the reverse complement.
GAAATATAGGTGTCATCATAGAGGTTGTTGTAGTCAAACTCTTCATATTCTTCGACCACATGTTTCTTTGGCACTCTCTCCACCTAAAGTGAGTACAATAGAATCAAACTAGATGAAAAATGTGAGACTTTTAGGACATAAAGGATGCCTGATGAGATGTTTGAAGCACTTCCTCTACCTGAGAAATATCACGAAAAATCTAAGAAAGGTGCAGAATACTCCACCTTCCTCACTCCGGTTTTTATTGGTGCCCTAATTCCATGTTTTCTATTGGCTTCCTGTTTGCATTTCTAGTGGTGCTGCATTAAAAAAAACTGAACACAGTAAAACAGGATTCTTTCGGTGTGTTTTGAACTTGAAGCCAGATGGAAGAGGAAGAGGATTTGAAACTTTTTCCAGAAGTGTGATCCATTGGCAGACTGACCCTGGCAAAGTATACTGAACCACAAGAGCCATGTAATGTGCTTCACTACAGGCACAGGAAGAAACAGAGAAAGAGATAAAGTATAAGAGGGTAAGAACTGTTAGCTTTTATGACTTTATTTTAAGATACAAGGGAAATAAACAGCCGCGTGGTGCTTTTCAAAATGCAGCTAACGATAAGACACATCAGTGTGTGTCTGGGAAAGAAATATTTATTATATAATGGCAACTAAAACATGTGTGAGCAAATGATCTTTCTCTCCACACCGTGAACATATTTTCATAGCTTTTAATTTATGATACCTAGAGGATTATATGGAGGAAAAATATGGCCAGCATACTGTAATTAAACCATTCGTCTTTTTTGTCATATCTGGTTTCTAAAATGCCCATAAATACTGGTAAAAGTTTCCCTGCTGCTTGTAACCTTGGGGGGACACCTTTAATTTTAAAATGACAGAGTGGAGTTACAGCATTCAACACCTGAGATCCCTCACGGTTGTGTGTCATGTGTGGAATGAGCCTGTTAAACCCTTCACTCAATTCTCTGCCTTCCCTCTGACTTGCCGTTAAAGGGGACTTACCTCTTCGGCCTCTGTTAATATGCTGTTGTAGGGTAAAGGTGCATCACAATCTGGGATGTAGTCCTGACAGTACGTCTCTGCTGCTCTGGGGTCATCGATGATCAGTAGCTGCTGGATGTCTCCCTGTGTCCCAGGAACACACACAAAACAAAACTCAAAAAAGTCTGTGACTCTACTTTAGCTGTCAGGAATGCACAATAAGGATGTCATTACTGGTAATCACTGTACAATATCGTTGGCCCATCCACGTGTCTGTAACATCTTTATCTTCTGTGTTCATTTAGACAGATCAAAGTGACTTAACGGGCTGTTTTTATCACCGCTCTGCACTTAATCGTCTCCAGAGCTTCAGTCTCAAGTGGAGCCAATGCAGACAGACACAACCTCTTTCTTCCTCTCTCTGTTTTACACATGTATACACATATTAACGCACGCCGAGTCCAAGCCAAACATGCCTGGGAGTTGTTCGGTTAAACAGCTGGACCACCTGACAAAGCAAAGGTCACAGTTTGTGCCTGAGGTCCGTCAAAACGACCGCAGACGCATAAAAATGCACACATGGCTTATTTGTTTTTGCAATACCCACAGAGGAGCTCAAAGAACAAATATTAATAAATACTCCACACTAAATCATGATATTAAGAAATTAAAGACCTCAAGAAGTTGGTTCAACTGCACTTCAGCATCCACCCACACAACCACTGGAGGGCGATGTAGGGGGAAAAGGCTTGATTTATTTCTCACTATTTGACTGACAAATGAAACAAGCAGCAACAAGCAGAGACATCTCCTCGCCACACACAAAGAACTTACTGTGGGTCCTCATCCTTTGTATTTTTTGAATGTTTTTCTGTAGCTTCTGGTTTTGCTAAATAAATAAGGGCAAAAAAAGACTCTGAGAGGTCAAATGCACTGCAACTTAATACACCAGCAAATAGGAAAACGCTGCAAAAGCACACAAAACACAGCGGAAGTTGAATAAAACACAACGGAAGCAGAAAAAAACAAAATCTCACAAAACACAACGGAAGTGTTTTTGGGGAGAGATTAACGTGACGGAACAGCTGCAGAAGTGACAGAAACCAAAAAATGCCAAGGATCACACTGAGACACGCTTAAAAGCAGCAGAAGGTTCATCAGTGTTGTGAGGGAGAAAAAGATGCAGGTAATGTGTGTTTTAATAATATGATTCATATAATACTGTAGATACATGTTTGCTATTAGCCGTTTACTGTTAACTTGTCACTTCCGCAGCTGTTCTGTCATGTTATTGTCTCCCCAAAAACACTTCAGTTGAATTTTGTGAGGTTTTCTTTGTGTGCTTTTCAGCATTTTTCTATTTGCTGGTGTTTTCTTAAGTTGCAGTGTGTTTGACCTCTCAGGGCCACAGTACATTACAGCTAGCAATGACCTTCACCTCTGCTCGCTCGACCTTTTGCCTGTAACCTACTCCATGTCACTGATCTACCTCAAAAACATCTTCATCCAGCAGCCGTGTTCCAAACACAGTAACACCATCAGTGCTGATGTGGGGGTCGCGACCTCTGGGCAGGTCAAGGGTGTTCATCTTCTCACAGTCCAGGTAGAGAGTCACTGACTGCCCGTCCACACTGTAGGCTATTCTGTGCCAACTAGTAACAAAGAGAGAAGAAGAAAGTTACTTTTTCATAGGTCCTTCTGGTTGAGAAGGTGTGTTATGTGCCTGTAATAAAAGGGAAGTTTTTTATTCCATACTAAATCCACTTATGAATGCTTATTAAAGATCTCCAAAAGTTCTACTCCTCTATTCATTGTTACATTCTTCTGTCCTGGGATTAAATATGAAAAGTAGCCTCTTGCACATGCACGTAGCACATTTCTAACAATTTTATTACTGCGCGCCATCTCCATTAAACAGTCTAATAAATAAAGAAATAAGAACACAAAATTGTGATTATGGGTGGCTGTGTTTGTGTAGTTACCCACTTGCCATCAGCCAGGTTGATCTTCCTAAAGGTGGGGTAGAGGTCTGGAGGAGGCTGCCCCTCATGGTCCTCATACAGGAATACGGGAGACCGGCCGATCTCTATGCCCAGCTGCTGTGTGCCCTGAGTGATGCAGACAAAGAGACCAGAAGGAAAACATGTTATGGTTATGAAATGATCACAAGAAAAAGTAAAAAATAACGCTACCATATCTGACTACTAAAAATAATTTCATATTAAAGGGAACCTATTATGCTTATCGTTATTTTTCTTATATTAAACTGTTACAATATTGAACGCCTGTGTAAAGGAAATCTCTGTGAACCAAAACCTCAAGCTTCAAGTTGCTCTAAATGCTCAGTTTCCAACTTTTTTTTGTACTCTTGTGGCGAGCTGATCTCACCTCAGCAAATTATATTCGGTTTGCACATAAGAATGCATGGATCTGTTTGCTGTAGCCATGGCAGCCAGCCAGAAGAAAGCAGGCTTTTAAGGAGGGGGACTTAAAGAGAAAGGAGCTCATTTAAAATTTTTGGAACTGTGAATCATGCAAAGCATGATGAAGCTGGAGAGAGCTAATTTGCTCATCTTTTTCTAGTTAGCATAGACACACTTAAATTAGATTAAGCCAAAATTAGAATTTTGACAAAATTAAGTTTTCAAGCACATCTTTATTAAAACTGTACAGTGGCCATTAGGTGGCCAAATGGACTGCAACTTAAGAAAACACCAGCAAATAGAAAAACGCTGGAAAAGCACACAAAAGACAATGGAAGTTAAATAAAACACAGTAAATGTAGGAAAAAAAAACCTTACAAAACACAACAAAAGTTTCTGGGGACACATTAATGTGACGTGACGTGATTTTGTTTTGTGATTTTTTTTTTTTACTTTTGCTGTGTTTTTCCCTATTTCTGTTGTGTTTTATTCAACTTCCGTTGTGTTTTGTGTGCTTTTGCAGTGTTTTTCTATTTGCTGGTGTTTTCTTAAGTTACAGTGCATTTGACCTCTCAGGGCCACTGTAAAACTGAAGAAATAAACACCCATTTTGAGGACAAGTTGTTCTGATATGCCAGTTGCAGTGGCAGATCCACTGTCTTGCTCAAGATTTGTCTCACATATTAGTATGGTGATATAAACTTTATTACAACAGGCACGGTGGACAAAGTCAAAAATACAGAGTGTGGTAAATGACAGAGTGAGAAGAGGTTCAACATTTAGCTTGATGTAGGCTTAGTGAAAAGTTTGACCTCATGCAGCAGGTATGATGCGTACCTGCGAGTCATACAGGGAGAGGAGAAAGACCTGTGAGCCTTTTAGAGCTCTAACTGTTGTCACCACTGAGAAATTCACAGGGAATGGAGAATCTGAAAAGAAAGCACCAAAAAGATAATATATTTAAAAAAATACATTCATTGTTATTTCTTATGCCAAGCAAGCCTACAAAGTAATATCAAAACTTACCAGGGAAAAATTGAATGGTGGGAGCACTCAGCTGAATCTTCTTATTGATTTTAAAGGAGAGGTCTGGCTCCTCTCTCCCCCCTCTGCCGATGCACAGCCCTGCCTCTAATGACACGCCCTCCATGTCCTCTGATATCTCCAGGACCTTCAGGACATCAATGGGACTGGCTGCCAGAAGAAAAGAACACTGAGTGGGTTTGATGATGGCCTGAATTTTCAGGTATTTGTCAAGTCAGCCTGGCCGGCACGAAAATTATAACCATTTCAAACTCAAAAGTGCCACTGTTATAATGCACACGTTTTTCTGTAATCACACACTGGCATACACAGTAGTGCGTTCTGCTGCCAGCACCAAGTGGCAGACATTTGACATGATCAAAAGTCATGTAGTCATAGCAGCAAAAAATGAGAACATTTATGCGTAGCAACTATACCCTCCTTCATTTTCTAACATTACAGTTGCTGCCATGTTCACGCACTTCATGCTAAAAATAAGTTCATATGTTTCTCTACTGAGCGTTTTGACCTTTTTTAGCTCATTTTTGGTGTTCCTTTTCTCATTAACCCCTTATCCCACTGAGCAGCCAGTAAGAAACCAACCAGCTGAATTAAAAGCAAAGAAGTTCCTCAGCAATGGTACTAAGTAAATTCACAACCAAACTGAAAATCTTGTGTATAAATGCTGTTATGTGTGATGTTACCTATAAGATATGTGGGTGATAATAAGTAACAACAATAAGTAAGCTACTTTGGAAGGAACCTAAGCGCGATATAGAGGACACCTCTCTGTCATCGTTAATCTCTTTTTACAGCAGTATTTGTTGCAGAAACTTGGTGCACAAAAGTGTGCATCACACAGGAGTAATACCAGAGGGCAAAAAAGAATACACATGTTTTGATGATGATCTATTCCACTGTCATGCAAAAAAGAAACACTCCAATTCAGAGACAACTGGAATATGCCCAGAATTGAGGGTTAAGCAGAAACGCATAACATATGCATGCATACACACACATTCTTTTGCATGATGTGGACACAATGGTTGCAGAGCTCTGCAAGGACACTAAGCAGAGAAAGATGTGATATAAAAGACAAGACTGGGGGGGAAGTCAGCAGAGAAATGTGCAACATATTGGAAGTAGGGAGATGAGAGGGAAAATTGGAGAAATAATAGATGGTAGGGGAGAGGAGGGCATGCCTCTACTGGTGTGGCTCCTTTTCACACGTATTTCTGAGGCTTACGTAAACCCTCCATCTGCCACGCACCTTAACCCAATCACCCTCCCAGCACACACAGTCTCACACACACACAGGCATGTGCATGCACACATGAGGTTGGCATAATGTCTGAGTCTGAGTGCCAGATGTATTTGTTGCCTCTTTTTTTTTTTTTCAGTTTGTCCGTCTGCTTTGTCTGCCAGGCTGCCTGCTAGCACTCTGTCAGCTTGTAATTCAGTCTTCCTGCTTGGCATCATATCATTTACAGATACAAGTCATGCTATTAAAACTTGCCAGTGATTTTTGTCCCTTTACGGGCTGAGGAAATGACATCTTGATTACTTGTTCTGTGTTTTGTCCTCTGACTGCTTACTGCAGCTTCAGAGCTGGTGATGTCATGCATTAAAAAAACAAACAAAAAAAAAACAAAACAAAAGCACTGAGTGACAAGAAGAACAAAAAACCTTTAAAAAATTAAATGTAGGGGGGTTTACAGTCCTGCTGTGCGATTACCTTGTCAAGGTCCTGATATTTTATTCTGCCATTTTGTGTTTTTAGATTCATTATTTCCCATGCCTTCTGTGTCCCCATGTCCCCATCTGTTTTTGCCCTCATGCTCTAGTGTCATCATATTTCAGTATCATATATCTTTTCATTTCTTCTTGTTTTACTTTGATGTCATGTTTTGGTTTTACTTCTTGTTTCGGTTTCCCTCTTGTGTGATTGTCTGCTCTGCCCTCATTCTTTTCACCTGTTGCCGATTACCTTCACCTGTGTCTTATTCCCCCTCCTGTCACCAGTGTATAGATTAACAAACCATGGTTCTCTCCAAATCTGAGGAAGCTGCGCCAGACCAATGAGGAAGCCTACAGCAGCGGGGACCGGGCCCTGTACACGCGGGCCAGAAACAAGCTGAGCAAGGAGATCAGGGTAGCTAAGAGGAGCTACAGTTAGAAGCTAAAAAACAGCTTCTCAGCCAACGACCCTGCAACAGTTTGGCAAGGCTACAGGAGTCCACCCCCCCCACCCTGAGGAGAATCCCCAACTGGCTGACGACCCTAACACCTTCTACTGCAGATTTGAAAGACAACCATTCACACCTCCCATCTGCTCACCCTCACCTCACACCTAAACAAAAAGACTACCTGCAGCCCTCACCCCCCTCCACTCTGACCCCTTGCCTGCAGTAAGATCTGTGAGGAGGATGTGTCTTCCAGAGACAGAAGACCAGGAAGGCTCCAGGACCTCTGATCTCTGGAGCTGGAGCTGGAGCTCATCCCAGTCCCAAAGAAGTCCATCATCACAGGATTAAATGACTACAGGCCTGTCGCCCTGACGTCTGTGGTCATGAATTCCTTTGAAAGACTGGTGTTGACCCCCTGCAGTTTGCTTACCAGGCAAACAGGTCAGCTGAGGATGCAGTCAATATGGGACTGCACTACATCCTGCATCACCTCAACCAACCGGGGACGTACGCCAGGAACCTGTTCGTGGACTTCAGCTCAGCCTTTAACACCGTCATCCCAGACATCCTCCACTGGAAGCTCACCCAGCTTACTGTGCCCACCTCCACCTTTCAGTGGATCACCAGCTTCCTGACGGACAGGCAGCAGCAGGTGAGGCTGAGAACCATCACATCCCACACACAGACCATCAGAACCGGCCTCCCCTAGGGATGTGTTCTCTCCCCGCTGCTCTTCTCCCACTACACTAATGACTGCACCTCAGGAGAACCATCTGTGAAACTCCTGAAGTTCGCGGATGACACCCCGTCATTGGTCTGATCCAGAACGATGACGAGTCCGCGTACAGACAGGAGGTGGACCAGCTGGTCCACTGATGCAGTCAGAACCACCTGGAGCTGAACCTGCTCAAGACTGTGGAGATGACGGTGGACTTTCAGAGAAATCCCCCCCCACCCTCCCCCCTCTCACCATCCTCAACAACACAGTTCCTACTGTGGATCACTTCAGATTCCTAGGATCCACCTTTTCATGGGATTTGAAGTGGTCCTCACATATAGACTCTGTCCGGAGGAAGGCCTAGCAGAGGTTGTACTTCCTGCGGCAACTCAGGAAGTTCAACCTGCCAAAGGAGCTGCTGGTCATCTTCTACACTGCCATCATCCAGTCTGTCCTGTGCACATCAATCGCTGTCTGGTTCAGCTCAGCCACGAAGCAGGACAGGGCATAAACTCGCATCCTGGACATAAACTGTTCAAACTGCTGCCTTCAGGCA
>VUQS01066681.1:19805-30102 GCA_015108495.1 Heterochromis multidens | reverse complement strand
ATCTTTTTGCTGGTCAAATGTTTGATGAAAGTCAAATTTTAGCCAATGAAAGAAAGGCTTAAAAATCTTTGTTTACAGCTTTTGTCTTCTACCTGTCCTTTCTCAAGTCAATTAGCAGAGAAGTCTGCAGGTAGAAGCAGATACAGAGCAATGCATACCTGACAGATACCAAGCAGTGGCTGTGCTGAGCAAATTATACTGTCAGGAGCTTCACTGATATTGCATTGTTTCAAGGCCAAGTTATTAAATCCTCCTCTCTGTTGCACTGCAGCCATTGCTTCACTGATGATTTACTATCATGTCGTTTCTCTCCAGTGGGCCTATTCTTAGTCTGGGTATCATCCACATCACGCGTGAAGAGGGGGTTATTTTTAGTCAGGCAGTCACATGATGTGATGCAAGTGGAGTCTCACAGCTGTAGGCTACTGGTACTACATGCTATGCATCCATAGATCCCTGCCTGGAACAAATGAATACCATCCTGTGGATCTTAGGAAGTCTTAACGTCAACCTTTATGTTGCTCTGAACAGAAAACAAAAATAGCAAATAAGGTTTTCTAGTCATGCTTTCAGCAATAAAAAAGCCACATTTTTTTAAATGCACTAAAACAATGTCTGAGTTTTGAATGTTTATATACTAAACTTGTCTTGGTCTGATATAATTTATTTTCTGGATAACCTGGATGCAAAAAAATTCAGACACTGTTAACCTTGTACTTATTTTGAGTAAATATCACATACATAATTGCAAGTGGAAGTAATGTATCCTCTCTTATGTATTTATACATTTTGCCAGTTATTTCAATACATTAAAATTTGTGTGTTTAAGTTTTTATATATTTTGTGTGTGTGTGTGTGTGTGTGTGTGTTTTTCCATGTTACAGTGTCATTCCCACAGCTGCTGAAGGAACTCTATACTTTTCATTGTATATATATATATATATACACTCACAGTCCAATTCATTAGGTACACCTGTTTCAACTGCTCATGAACACTGAACATAAATATCCAATCAGCCAATCACATGGCAGCAACTCAGTGCATTTAGGTATGACATAGACATACTTTATTTTAATCCCACACTGGGGAAATTCACTCATTCATGTAGACATGGTCAAGATGACCTGATGAAGTTCAAAATGAGAATGGAGAAGAAAGGTGATTTAAGTGACTTTGAATGTGGCATGTTTGTTGGTGCCAGACAGAACAGTCTGAGTATTCAGAAACTGTTGATCTACAGGGATTTTCCCACTGTACAATCATCTCTAGAGTTTACTGAGAATGGTCAGAAAAAGAGAAAATATCCAGTGCAGTTCTTTGGGTGAAAATGCCTTGCTGTCAGAAGTTAGAGGAGAATGACCTGACTGCATCAAGCTGACAGAAAGACAACAATAACTCAAATAACTACTCGTTACAACCAAGGTATGCAGAAGAGCATCTCTGAATGCACAACATGCCGAACTTAAAAAGCAGATGGGCTACAGCAGCATAAGACCACACCAGGTGCCGAGAACAGGAAAATCAGGCTACAATTCACACAGGCTCCACAAAATTGGATAATAAAAGATTGGAAAAACATTGCCTGGTCTGATGAGTTTCAATTTCTGCTGCAGCATTTGGATGGTAGGGTCAGAATATGTCGTAAACAACATGAAAACATGGACCCATCCTGCCTTGTATCAATGGTTCAGGCTGCTGGTGGTGGTATAAGGTGTGAGTGATATTTTCTTGGCATACTCTGGGCTACTTAGTACCAACTGAACATCATTTAAAAACCATGGCCTACCTGAGTATTGTTGCTGACCATCCCTTCATGACCACATTGTGCCCATCTTCTGATGGCTGCTTCCAGCAGGATAATGTGCCATGTCATAAAGCTCAGATCATCTCAGAGTGGTTTCTTGAACACTGTACTGAAAGGGCCTCCACAGTCACCAAATGTGCAACAACTGCATGATACTATCATGTTAATATGGGCCGAAATCTCTGAGAAATGTTTCTAGCACCTTGTTGAATCTATGTCATAAAGAATTAAGGCAGTTCTGAAGGCAAAAGGGGATCCAACCCAGCACTAGCAAGATTTACCTAAGAAAGTGGCCAGTCAGTTTATGTTCCTCATGTTGGCTGTAGATCATACTTGTGCTAATTTTAAAAAAAAAAACAAAAAAAAAACCAATGACTCAGTCAGTCACAATATTATCCCAGCATACTGTCTACAGACCTTGTTCTGCTCTGTAATTTTAATGATGGAACAACCCACACACTTGATTGAGAGTCATTGTGAAATAATGACAAAGAAAAAAAGGTTAATGTAATTACTGATTCTTCAAAAGTGAGAGGAAATCGTCTGGTTCAGAACTATAAGCCCTTCTATAAATTATGAATACGCACAGTCTGCATGCTTGTAGATCACTTGAAGGTGGCTGAAAAATTCATTAATGCATACTGCCATTTAAGCACCAAATGTATGTAATAGCAGACTAGCAGATGAAGGGCGCGCTGAAACAAAATATTTCAGCTTGTTCATTGAGTCCCATTATACTTCACTTCACTAAGAAAGTTAAAATAAGAACAGCTGTTTGTTGTCATGTTATTTGGAAGTATCAATCTACATGTAATGTCATAGTTCACATAAAGATTAGAGAGCTTTATTACAAAGCAGCTCCAACCACACCAGTAGGGGTCAGAGTTGATCTCAAGCCCAGAACAATTAATCACAGGATGGGTAAGAAAAAATGACAAGAGAGACTGACACCCTATGATTTTCTAGAGCCGTATTATCTATAATTTAGCTCATTACATAACAAAGAGACTTCTATCCTCACTGAGATGTACTCATTTAGCCACATTTTTTGCCACTTTCTGAAGTATGGGAAGGTTTGTCATGCATTCGCACTTGATACAGCTAGTGCTTCTGCACTGTAATTTTCTTCTCTGATCGTCAGCAGTTATCAGTCTTGGTCAACAAAGATCACTCATCATAACTCCCACACCTCAGAGAAAATAGTTTGGCTCAATATTTCAGAGAGCTGCAGAGAATGAAAAGAGGTGGACACGCAAACAGAGGCTAGGCTTAGAGAAAGAATCATCATTCAGCTGAAAGGCTGCAATCAAAAACTTTTTCTAAAAGTTTTTTGGCAAAATACAACAACAGCAGCAGGTGCAAACAAATATGAGGTCTGGTGTCGTGAGCAAGCTTCAACAAATGGTTTACTCAGATGTTTAGGCAAATGTTTCTTAAAGACCAAGAGTACTTTCATGGCCAGAGTAAATATAAGTAAATGTAAATGGTATAGAAGGACGAGTGGTCAACTATTGAAAGGGTATACTGATTGGCACTGACATCTGTATTACAAAAAATTATATAGCAAATACTTGTTTTATATGATTTATTCATGAAAGTCACAACCTTTGCCTCTTTCTCACACAACATAATTGTAAGAATTAAACTCAACTCAAGTAAACATGGGGTAGCTTTAGTTGCACTTATCTTTTGTCATGTTTATCACAGTTTTATCCAACTACAGTTAGAGAAAAAAAGCTGGGAGTTTATAGCTGTATTTTCTGAGGTCTTACTTAATCATTGACATTATTTCAACCACAAAAGCAGCTATGAAAACCTTAAACATGATCCCTGATTTTCTTGGAAACTTCAGCAGAAACTGCAGGCTGGCGTCATGACAAAATTAGCTGTGACAGGCTGGTTGGTTCAGCTGTAGGTTTGGAGACTGAGGTTAGTGTAAGGGCAGTTGGCGAGATTGCTCTAGGAGTTCTGGTAGTGTTATGGGATTCCTGATGTCTCCTGGCACTACAGTTTTTCTTGCAAAATACTCAGCAAAGTGTGAAGTAGTAAAACAAGACATGGAGAAAGCACGATGGAAGCAATATTTAATGCATTAGTAGTAGCAGAATGTGTTTATCAAGTTTAACTACACACAGATAAGTGGATGAACACAGTATAAACAGTAAATAATACATGGATGTCACTGTGATGCCACCCAATGGTTTGTACAGTATCAGTTTAAAGCATCAAATTTAAAATTCTGGCCATCACCATCTGATTTTTTGGAGCCAGAAGTGACTGGATATTGACAAGAGAGTGGGCTTATTAGCTAACACTAGGTATCATAATTAGCCAAACCCATTAATTCACTGTATGGGTGTATCAAAGAGCCACAGATAATTATTAAACTTCTTGAATGGCCAGTTTGTACAGTTAACCACACAGAAGTCCATATTATTTGGCAGATATTTGCATTAAAAATGCACCAGCACCACAAACATCACTGAAGATCCAGTTCATTGATTTGAATTAGCTGAGGTTCAGGCTAGCCAACAATAGCAGTTATAGCCATCTGTGTTGGCATCAACCTGTGAATCAGTCCAGCCATGCCCTTAATCGTGCATAAAACAGGGTCAGCAGCATATGACCATATGAACTGGACGGGCAACCAACTTTGACAGGTGGGCATTCAGTTCAAGTCACTTTGCTATTCAAAAACAAAAAAAGAGGAGAAAAACACGCTATGCATATTTACAACCATATACGTATTGTACACTCAGAAATAAATGTAGCCACAGTTACAAAAGTTCAAAAATATCTGTCTTAGATTGCAGAGGCAGAACAGGAGACAAGTGAGCTCAGAATATCCTCAACACATTTCCATTTGTTGTGCAACTTTCGAGTAGTAGTCTTGCTTTAAAACTAGCTGCACAAGCTGACAAATTACCTCTTTTTAGTGTCAAAGAGACATGAGGGGTACTTCCCAAAATCTGACCTGCATAGACCCATCTGCTCTGTGTCCTCCTCAGCCTTGCTGGTTACCATGACTGCTGCAGAAGCACTAAAATTCCTGTGAACAGAATAATTAAACTGAGCTTGCATTGTAATAACTTATCAGTGATATGGGTGTTTAAATTTTTCTTTTTAAAAAAATTGTAGGCATTTGTCATTTGTATAGTCAAAGTATAACAGTAGAATTCCGCTGAGGAGGCACACTGACTTAGTTGGGTGGGCCTGGACCTCAGAGGCCGTTCATAACGCCGACGCTAGTGCAGAATTTTAAACGTTAATACAATTTAAACAGGTGAATTATATACAAATTCACCCCAGTACATCTGTGATGAGGGGGGAAATTAACTGTAGAGACATCATTTTCATACCAAGCAGTAAATATGTTTATTTCTGCTGAAAAGCTAAGATGGGTGTCTGTGGTACTTACTTTTACAGGCAACCTCAAATGGCCATTCAAGGAACTGCAGTTTTTTCTGTTTTCATTTTTTTCACACCCGTTGCCACTTAAGGCCTCAGGTCTATAGACTGGTTAGCAAGCATCTGGGAACCACTAGAGGAAAAAAATCTGTATTCCCCGACCGGTTGCAAGTGGTTGCTGAAGGTTGCTGTAAGTCACTGTGAAAATGATTGCTAAAGCCCCAGTGAAACAGGCCTAAACACTAGTCAGTGACCCCCTGGCAAAAGCCGGTTACTAGGAAAAAATGTATATTCCAGGAATGGAGGTCACCAGAAGATCACTGTCTTTAGGCCTATGTGACTGAGGGCTAAGTAACATACAAAATAAAGCCCTTAAATAATGCACACAATCTCACCAAAAATTTCTATAATTTTTATCTTCACAAGTAAGCCTTTAGTTTGACTATTTTAAACTACATTTGTCATTTTGTCTTATGCATATGCATACATATAATCACAGGCGTAATGCGGTGCACAGAGTAGTGCTCTGTTCTTCAAACCCATGATACACAAAAATCCACACTAACAATATACACCATTAAACTCCATTTTCTGTTAACTATTAGAAAAAAAATTCTCCTTATGCTTTAGATTAGAAGGGACATTACCAGAGCTTTTTCATTTCGGACATTATGTGTTAGGCTTTTCGGAGAACAGCCTCAGCTCTGCCACTCATTTACTCCTGAAATAAAACACATCTCATTTTAGTCCATTTTCAATGGATAGGCACTGATCCATTATTTTCCAAAATTACAGTCATACAAAAAGGAAATTAGAGTTTAGCAAATCCACAAGGTGAACGGGAAATTGGTGTAAAATGAACTCTGAAGCTCTTAGGTTATGAAATGTCTTTACTTAAGGAAACAAGGATGTGTTATTTAGACAACCATTTAAATAGGTGGAAATTACAGCCTTGAAATGCTGTCATGCAAGCATGTTTAATTCTTATCCCAACAAAGAAGACAAAACCACCTGGGGGCCATCCTGGAACATAATGTTACATTTAAATTAAACCATTAAATCAGTTGGTGAATAATAATTTTAATAGGAGAGGCTAAAAGAAAATACTGAAGGACAAGACATTATGTGTCACTATGTCTTACACTGCTACCAACAACAGTTAATGTTGGCATCCTTACTTAATTTAAATTGAGGCTTTTATTTAATTTATACACAGTTTAAGTTTGTTTGCTTATATCAAGTTATGTGAACTTTTGCCCACATATTGAGGGGCAGTGGCATGCGGGGAATTTTACAGAAAGGCAAGCAGAGACAATGAACACTCCTCCCACCCAAAAGAAGAAACACAAATCTTCTTCCACTGTTCAACAAGACAAACCGGACAAAATACATACCATTTCATGATTTTGTGCTGCCTGTCTTTTATTCTTTTACGTATGCTGACAGCCTCCTGCATTGTGATGCACTCTGCATCAACATCTTCACCTCTCTGTACCCCTTCCTTGCTGAAGAATTGTAAAATATTATTACTTCTATAGTCATCATCAGAATGTTGAAGGTGATGTTTAAGGTTGAGGTCATTTTAAATACTTTATATTCTGTTTAATCTCCAGTAATGCATCCCATTCTATAAAATCATATGTTTGTAGCCTGGCTGTCCTGTGAGGACCACATATCTTTAAAAATAGCTTTAATGAGCTCAGAAAACAAGCCTACACCTTGATTTTAAAAGGTATTTCAAAATACTAATAAAACTTCAACAAAAATAATTACAGCTGAATTAAAAGGCTTGAGCACTGTGTGACAGGGTTAACTATATGTATCTATATCCAAATTAAAAATAATGAAAAATTAAGATAATGTATTGTCAAAACAGATGGTAAAACTTTGTACATTCATTCAACCGAGTGATTTTCTATCTTTTTCTAAACCAGACAGGGGCAGGATTTAATGTCCCTGCTCCATCGTTAAGGTTCTCCATGCTAACATGCTAAAGGAGTTATTAAATACTTCTTCACACTACACTAATTCCTCTACATCCCATATGTTGGCCAAGGTGGTTAGTAAGACAAAACCTATCATCTGTTACGATGATAAATCACAGAAGCTTGATTACTTGCTAGTGTTAGCTCTGTTCCTGCTCTGATCTCAGAGCAGTGAAAGCAGAGCCGCCTTGTCTAACATGCTAGACTCCCATCAAAGATTACTACAATGCACAAACAACCAGAAAAAGCTTCTGGCCTCTCAGCTGGCCCAGCTCCAGCCTTTGTTGATGAGAAACATACATGCATATTAAAACAACAGATGTCACAATGGCTCGTAGACAAGCAGAGTCAAGCCTAGTCAACTGTGGGCACAAACAATAATTTAAAGGATGAGTGCAGGTGAGAAGTTTTATGACTGAATGCTGTTTGTTTACAAGGAGAGAGATCACTTTTCACTTTAGTACATTTTAATTGATGTCTATTTTTAGATTTTACTGGACAAGCACTGCTTGCTTTGCTTGCCCTGACAGAATGCTACTGCTGAGGAGTCTAGATGTGTATATCAGTTTAATTTAATAATTTGTGCTTTATTTTTCTAAGAACAGAACACTTCTGCAAAAATTAATGGGACTGTTTGTGTTTAAATATTTAATAAAGAAGTGCCATAATCAGTATTTCAGTTGTGTTGTGTTTAGACATTGTTTCTTGTGGATGTGTGATGTGGTTTCCTCTGTTTGTTTGGCCAAAAACAGTTCAAGCCGCCATGACTAAGACTCTTGTAGCAATCAATGACTCCTGGTTCTTTTCTTCAGAGTTGTTGTTCGAATGTTAATAAAACCAGTGTTCCTGTAACAGTGCGGTGTATGGGTCACAGGAATGCAACACAACTTGACATCTCTTAACAAAAAAATAAAAATGCCATTCACAGTGAAATCTTCTGAGTTTGTTTATTATAAAATTTGCTAAACTAAAGTTAAGTAAAGTGCCTTTAAGTTAAAATAAAGTTTTACTTTGGTTTACTATATTAACTTATCCTCCTTAAGTACTGTGCACTAGTAGGTAAACAAGCAAGTATAACACTCCTATTAAGACATTACTAATTTTTTAAGCTGTACAGTTTACAGTACAGCTGAGGACTTTGAGGATGAAACTATTATGCTGCTTAACATCAAATGTCAGGACAGGTGTGCAGTAAATCTCTCCACTTTTAACCTAAACACATTAGCATAAATAGTTCTCACCAAAATCCAATCCAGTGTTTTAAACCAAGAGAAACATTTACATTCTCATTTTTAGCTGTAAGTAGCCTAGTCTGACTATTCCTTTGACATAAATCACCAATCATTGCCACAGCATGGCCCAGTCAGAGTAGGAGGGCTGATTGCAGCTCATCAGCCTGTCAGCTGGAAGCACAGGCTGAACAGAGCACATGGTCGAGTGGCTTTCCCCACTGCCACATTTTCCTCACTTGACTGCAAATCAAACGGCTGTTGTTTAAGCCTTGAGATCAGTTAAGTTGTAGAATAGATGAGAGAAGGTGGATTATTCAGCACATCTCATTCTGTTTACATCCTCCATTCAGATGTGGGGAGAAAAGCTGAAAGAGGCTTCTAATTTAAAAAGCAAATGACGACCCACTGAGGCAAATGTGATCTGTGAGGACCCACTGTGGTGCATCACGTGCTCTTGCTATCCTGTGCCTGCAGCTAGGTGCCATTGTACAACGCCATTTGAGCAGCGTCCTCCCGGCAAACTCAGAGCTGAGCTTATCCTACAGATTTCATGTGTAAGGACTCTACAGATGCATTTTTCAGAATGCACTGCAATCTTCTGACTGCTCAACATGACTGAAAGGAGCCCCCAAGTAAATCTACAGTAAAGAAAGCGCTCCATTCTGTTGTCCAGGTGAACACTTTTTTCTGGATATGCGACTTAAATGAATATCCTGTTGGTGGCCACACTAGATGTAAAGATTGGACTACATTCAGAGAACTGACATTTATTGGTAACACAAAAAAGCTTTCAAAAACGTTATTCTATTCACATTTTAAAGGTGATAAGAGTGGTTAGGCCAGGGGTAGCTTTAAAATTTCACAAGCTTTGTTCTACATTCAAATGGAAAAGCCATGCTTTTTCATTATTGGAGCCCCCAAAAAGGCAGTTCACCAAGAGCTGTAATATCATTTTCACATTTCAATTACTCTAGATGCAAATAAAGCGCCATGTTAGCAGCAAATATCACATTATGTCTCTCAATTACGAGCGTTTTAATTAGGTGACAGTAAATTTGTTTTGAGAAGGCACAGATGCACATCAGTTCCAAATGTTTCCTCTTTCTTTTCATTGCTTGTCTTGCTGGCTAAATAAAAACCAGTTCAAGCAGACTGCCTCCCACACGAGTCTGTATCATTTTAAAGGCACTTTTGAAGCAGCGATTTTGAAAATGACAATGTTTGTGAGTCTGGTGAGAAGCAATTGGTGAGACGTACTTTGGGGAATATTATACTGATACCTAAACTGAGAAAGAAAATAGAAGGAAAGAAAGTAAAAGCACACAGATGTTATAAGGTCATCTGTGTTTGTGTGCATTATTTTAAAAAAAAGCTTTTGAAAGAAAGTTATGAAAGAAACCCAGTTTTAAATCACAGTTTGACTGTAGCAATTCACACCCAGAAGGTTATAGATTGTCAAACTGCAAGCTTAAAACTACAGAGACAAAGATTATTTTAACCAAATGCAGTAAATCCATCCCTTTTCTGATTCTATTTCAGGTCTGGAAGGGGTGGAGTCCATCACAGGGCTAATGCACAGAGACAGACAAGCACGCACTCTCACATTCACACCTATGGCCAATTTAAAATCACCAATTAACCCAACAAGCATATCTTTGGAGTGTGGGAGGAAATCCACGCAAGCACAGGGAGAACATAGAAACACACACATCCAGAAAGGCCCCGGCCAACCAGGAGATTTCAACTGCACTGGTATCATGTTTATGGAAAAGTGGTGCTACCAATGACTCCAGTGAAAACCACTGTGGAGAGTCAATTTATTGCCATTCTGTCTTAGGGCTGTGCAATATGATGATATACTGTATAT